>CAUYSK010089334.1:0-14356 GCA_963575035.1 Avahi laniger
CAGTGGCTCACAGCTGTAATCCTAGCGCTCTGGGAGGCCGAGGTGGGAGGATCGCTTGAGCTCAGGAGTTTGAGACCAACCTGAGCAAGAGCGAGACCCTGCCTCTACAAAAAGTAAAAAGAAAAAATTAGCCATTAGCCGAACATGGTGGCACGTGCCTATAGTCCCAGCTACTTGGGAGGCTAAGGCAGGAGGATGCTTGAACCCAGGAGTTTGAGGTTGCTGTGAGCTATGATGAGGCCACTACATTATAGCCCCGGGGAACAGAGCGAGACTCTGTCTCAAAAATAAAAAAAGTTGTCTCTGATCCTTTCCTCTCTTTTCTGCTAGTAAAAATCCAATTAGACATCTATAAAAACTTATCCCTATATCTTTTATGCTTTTTAACTTCTTTTTCCAACTTACTCTCTGATGTGAATTCTAGACAAAGTTCTTTGGTTCTGTTTCCTAAATAGTTCTCCAATTTTTTCAGCTGTGTCTAATTTGTTATAAAACTCATCCACTGAGTTTTTTAGTTAAATAATTATATTTTTACTTTTCAGAATATTATTTGATTTATTTTCAAATATGCATGGTCTTTAATCATAATTTAAACTTCTTTGCCTCATATATGTCAGTTTTACTCTTCAATTATTGATAAGCACCTTATAATGTGTACTCTTTTCCCTCTTTAAACAAATACCCAACCGTGCTAAGATATACAGACACATGGACTGGTTGATTGAAAATCTAAAATCAGCTTTATTAGTAAAATGATATACAGCAGGAAGTGGGAAAAGTTTCTGACATTCTATGGAAGAGACTACTGTCTGTAACCCATTTCTGGAAAGGAGTTTTGGTTTTCCACATAAAAGTTTGTAATTTTCAATATAATATACAAGATGCTAAAGGAAATCATTTATGTTTCCTAAATTAAAATATAATTTTTAATATAACCAAAGAGATTCCCAACAAATTAAAACTGCAAATGAAAGACAAACACCTGATGACTTTGATAATAAATTATATCTCAAATGTTTTATAGTTATGTTTATATTTCCATACTGTCAAAAATAGTAGAAAAAATCTTTGGAAACACTTAAAAGCATCTTAAAGTTAAAAAAAAAATAAAGCCTGGTGTTGAAAAACACAATCATTTGAATGTGAGACTCTATTTGAGATTATGAGAATCTATTTGTACATAATAAATAAGTTTCAATCACCAAGAAATGACTTTGCTTATATTGCCTGGTAAATTTTTGCTGTCTTGAGATAGTCACTCGGGATTCTGTAATTCAACTCAGCACCGCATAACAAGGCTGGCAATGACAAGAAAAGACCAGGAGTATCAAAAGTAGGATTGTCATTTTAATTAAAATTTCAGATAAACAATAATGTACTTCCTCTAAAAAAATCACTAATTGTTATCTGAAATAAAAATTTAACTGAGTGTCCTTTTTCATTTTTCCTTTAATCCGAAAACCCCGATTAAAAATTCTCTAATATAACATCACTTAATATCTAAAATAAATATAAATTCACTATAATATCATTATAACTATGCCATCAACAATGTTTCTTCCTTTTCCTTTTTTCCAAATTCATGCACGAACATTACTCCATTTGCTTCTTAAATAAATATATAAATAATAAATAGGTGAATAAGTTATACTGAAAAATAATTTACACGACCACAAAGAAAACTTAAAGTGCTTCCACGTGTCCTCACAACAGCCCTGTGAGGTAGGATGGTGGCTGATACTTTTTCCCATCTAGAAATAAAGGAGAAACCAAGGCACAGTTGAACAGGGACTTGTGGATCTTGGCTAACAGACTAAGGTTGCCCAGTTTAACAAATAAAAAATGCAAGATTTCCGGCCAAATTTGAATTTACACATAAATTTCATAGTCCACGTGATTTCCATATTTCCACTTGATGCTTGAAGAATCTCATTTCTAGCAAACCCATTCAGTTCCTGAAACTGAAGGGCAGATATTCGCTCAGCTTTTGACTTCAATTTTGTTCGTTGTACAAATAAATTCTTATATTTAAAAAAAATTCTTTTTATCCGGCGGAGATTGAAACAAATAATTTTTTAAATTTAAGTTTGTCCGAGATATTGCATGGTACAATGGAAAAACTATCCATTGTTTTACTGCAAATTCAAATTTAATCAGGCATCTTGTATTTTATCTGGCAACCCTGCAATAGACCCACACAATACAGGAAGCGCTGAAGTAGATTTGTTTGAAGTTTCACTGGCATCATTACTGAGGAATTCTTGGATAGTATGGAGAATGCATGTTTTTTTTTCATGATTCTTGCTTCTCAGCCCTAAAATAAATGAAATGAAAAATTTAGAGATTAACGATGATCTAATAAGGAGGAAAGTAGGGGTCTTGGAAATATATTTTCTGGAAAACTTAAGACAGTCTTAGGTATTCATGTGTTAGAAATGCTCTATGTTTTCAAGTATAAACAGGGAGACTAGATAAGTTATCATCTCAAACAGGACACTTGTGAGGGTGAAAAGGAACTTTCCGGATGATACAGGACACAGGCATAAACCCACACTTCCCTGGACAAACTGAGATGCATGGTCTTCCCAGTCATGAGTCCAACAAACTCACTAGCGTTAATTTTTTTTTTTTAATCAAAGAGATAGATACCTAAAAGATTTGCGGAAGCAGGAAATTTATAGGCTGACTTTTGGACTATATGTCTCAAGCTGGATGAATAATTTAAATTAATAAAAAACAACTTACCTCTTCAAAAATATCTGCACAACCTTCTGCACCCACTTTTCCTGGGGGTCCAGGCAGAGCTCTCTTCCATCGACAAGCTTGACACTGAAATGAGAGAGATTATTCAAATCGATATTTATCTTTCCCATTCAAATCACGGCTTCTTAAATACATGCATAAAAATCTAAGTCCAAAGCAACCTCCAGCTACTTGGCAGGGAAGGTACCGTATGTAAATGTCACGTAGACAACGATTTTTGTTTTGTTCTGCTCACTACTGTATTTCTAGCACCTAGAACTTTGCTGATTACTTCCACCTTCCTCAATGATAGGATTGCTAAAGAAAAATGAATAATGCACTTTGGAAGTACTCACATGATTTCTGAATTTTCACAGTGCGGTCCACGCTCAATCACTCTCAGCTCTGTGATGAATTTCGGGTGGAAAGGCGTGGAGTGCGTCTTTATGCATTGGCATCGAAGTTCTGTGCCAATCCTTGACAGAACTGCAGCTGCGGGGAAAAAAAATAGGAGTAATTAAGGATTGACTTCATCGACAGGCACAGCTCTGCTCCCCACACCCTCTTTAATTTCAGTACGATTACTTGGAAACGGTGGGAAGCATCACGCTTCTAGCAAAGCCATTGCTAACATGGAGGGCCACATAGCCTCCTAGCCTTTGACCTCAATTTCATTCTTTGTTTTAACAACAGTTATTATGGATGCTATTGAATGACTCTCTCCATAAAGGGTTGGAGTCATCTTTGTGCGATATTGGCATCCTCGTGGTACTTTTTTCTTTCACTAGACATTGCACGTTCCTCTGGGATACCACGGTGCTGGCAAAACTAAGTAGGAAACTAAGATTCTCCAATGTAAAAGTTGCCTTCAGAAAGAATTAATAGAAATATATAAATGAATTGTACAGATCTGAAATGGTCTATAATGAGGGTATCTTTAAACCAAACAGGAATCGATAGTGTCTGAGGCTTTTCAATAAAATGCTAGATGGAGTAGAATTATCTGAGTTACCTTACTCAATAGTAATAGATAATATGGGTAACTGTAGCTCTCAATAGAATATACTGTAAATTACTGATTTATATTAAATACATGCATACTACACAGTAGGACTTATAGACACAGAATATCTATATTGATCCAACTTTATACTTTCCTAAGTGTTGCAGAAATACAACCTTAAAAAATCCCTTCAGTTTAACATTAATTGACTGCAAAGATTATTTTCTGTTCTGAATAAAAAGGAAGTTTGTTATCAAAGCATTAAGGACAGCCTTGCTATCTGAGGAGCACAGTTAGACACGGGGAAACTCTGTAAGTAGGAAAGATGCACTTACCTTCACACAGAGCTGCAGAGAGCACGAAGGCTGCCAAAAGAGCCACGACCAGCTTGGGAGTCATGTTTACACCAAGTGAGATCGTTCCTTCCTGTGGTTTCTCGCTGGCTTCTGTCCTAGAAGCTCGTGTGCTCTGCTGTCTCTGAGGGTTTCTGCTGAAAGGAGCGCTCCGGTGGCTTTTTATATTATCGCAACCCTAGAGAACAAGTGCACCCTCATCTTTTCATTATGTCAGAGGAAATTCCACAATTTGCAACAACCCCAGCCTGTCCCCTGAGGCCAAACCTGAGTCATCAGAGTTCCTCCATTGGTTCCTTCTCAAATATTCAGCGTGCTAAAAGTTTCTTTGATCTTTAAGGTAACTTAATTTTAATGATAAGTTCCCCAGTTTCATACATTATTATCAACTGTATTCCTTTTTATTTGTAGATAACCTTGTCGTAGTGCTATGTGACAGAGTGGCAGCTGTTAGATAAAATCATTGTTGATTATTCTTTTTATGGCGTGATGTTTATTTGAGTAAATGATATGTACTGTAATGATCGTGAAGGTAAGCCAGGCAACAATTTTTATTGGGGATGGAAATTATGATAAGTCCTTTTCTGAGCATTTTAAACAGTTTCCAGGAACTGTTGCTGCTCTCAAGGAGCATATTACAACTTTTGAAAGGATCTGGTTTCCCAATGCATGTTAATGGCACGAAAGTGCTCACCTGCTGCATATGGAAATAATTCAGTTCCACAAAGATTTACTGAGTCACTTTCTGAGTATTGTGGGGGGTACAGAGGTGGATAAGACTAAGTACTTATTCTTGAAGAGTTTGGTCTATCAGAAGAAGAAAGCCACGTAAGAACCGACTCGATTACTGAGTAGAAAAGTGATACTATTGATAATATATTAATTCCAGCCAGGGCCATAGGGGTAGAATCTTCCAAAAGCATTTTGAGCAGGGTGTTGAAGGCTAGGATGACTCCAACAGAGGAGGATGAAAGGAACAGCACATTCCACGCAGGGACACCGTTCAAGGACACTTAAGTTGTAAAGTTGAGGTTTGTTCGCGCTCTGGGAAGTGATGCGCTGGGACCACTCGGTTCCGGTGAGGATGGGTGTTCTCTAATGGGAACGTTAACAGTGTAAGCTTAGTGAGAAGAGCATCTGGGTCCAAACTTTGGTTGGGTCACCCTGGCTTTATGCTCCTTATCCAAGGCAACCAAAACTATCCTCTGAGTATCTGCAATCACTAGCAAGAGGGATGGAGTAAGAAATTTATATGAGTATAAAAAGATGGCTTTATGTCCTAGAGTCCTAAAGAAAAAGTCTTTTCAAGAAAGGATTTTCTTTCATAAGGAACACCAAGGAAGGGACCTTCCAATAGCACGAGTCTGTCCCCCTCTGGGCAAGTATACACTTTATAAATAACTCAGCTTGATTTAATCCTTTTCTTCATCTTTAGGAAGTGCAATAGAGCAGTGAGTTCACCCACACTGTAAACACACTGTGGAGGGGAAATGCCATTTTCAAATGCTTTCCGAAAATGTTAGTCAGTTTCTGAGCAGTTGTGTTTCTTTATCTTCTTCCAACCAACCTAAGATGTGAGGACAGAGTACTGCACGGGTTAGATTATTTATCTTCTGTAGCAAAGTAAATGTTTATTCTACATAATGCAGTTGTTATTGTTTTTAACACTACTATTTCAGAAACATAATTATCCGTTTATTCATTCTATCCCTATCATCTGCCGATGGCAGGAATTGTAGGAGATGTGAGTACCGTGTAAACGAGATATAGTACCTGGCTTCAAGGAGTTCGCAGTCTGCTATGGAATATGGACAATTAGCTGCACAAACGAGTCAAATACAATGACGAGTGTTCCAATACAGATAATTACAGGAAGTTATGAAAGCAAATAAACAGGACAGTTGTGACGAATGACAGTTTTCTGAAGAAACAACTTGAAAATTGTGACCTACATTGGTGATGAGAAGAAGAAAGACCAAGGAGATGGCTTTGCTGGTGGAGGGAAAAGCAAGAGCAAGGCAATGAGACGTAAGAGAATACTGCCCATTTGGGGTCCTCAAATTGTTTAGCACATGGAACACGACCTACAAAGGGGCAAGAAGAAAAGGTTGGGGCAGATATGTAAAAAAGACCTAGATCTTGAAGAAAACCCTCAGTCTCTGTTTCAGTGATGTTGGCACGTTCAGCAAAGACACATCCTCATGTGGACACAGCCTTAATGATAACGGGTTCCGTCTGTTATCATTAAGATCCAATCATATTTGCAGCACCACTGAGATACTCAGAGTTCTGAGGATGTGCAAAGACTCCTTGACTTTCCCCCGGGGGTTGCCTTTGTATTTTTGCTGATTTCCACTTACATAGGCACCTGTTTCTCTCATTTCCATCTCCCCATATCTCCCTCCTATACTCCTCTCACGGTCCCAACTTCATCCTGATGGCATCCTTGGAGGTTGAGCTAACGAGCTCCATTTAACCCTGATGCTCACATTGTTTTCCTTAGAATGGAGCATTTACAAGGCAAAAAAGGTCTTTGCAAATATGCTGTTCATCTCTCACAATGTAACCTTCAACGTACTATGTCCTAGGACCCTCTCCACCAGAGATGAGGATGGACAAAGTGACTAGAGGGGACAGCAAATCTATCTTGTCCTACTTCTGTAAAGGTAACCTTTGAGTCATGGTGTAGTGAGTAGAAGAACTAACTGGGCTCAGGTAGGAAAAAAAGGTTAAGACTAGTTATCCTCTTTGGAAATATCCTGCTTGAAAATAGAGCAGAATGGGGTACAAAGTTTAACTAAACTATAAAGCTGCATATAAATACAAACGGTGTCATATCACCCTCTAGAAATGAACGCAGAGCTCATGGGACTTTAATCATTGAGCTGTTTATTTAAGTTCCAACTGGCTCCTGAGCCACGAGAATCATTTAATGAGCAGAAAAGAGCTCCCAGAGATCCTCATCACCAAGAGATGCGAGGTCATTAACCAAGTCTATCACCCAAGGAAAGGAAGAGCTCAAGAAACAACCAAAAAAAGATAAATATTTACTTTTCCCGCATTGATACATAAGTCTTTTTCTTCCATCAAACTCCCCAAGGGAAACTGGATATCTCTTTGCTGTGTTAAACCATCTAGCCTCATCCCTCAAATAAGTATTTTAGAATTAGGTCTTTTTGTAAGTCTGAATAAAGTTGTGTTCACATAACAAAGCAGAACATGGCAGGGAAGACATGGGCTTATGCAGTGGGCTGAACTTGAATTTGAATCATGTCCCGCGATTACTAACCAAGAGACCTGAAGCAAGCTGATTCCATGACTGTGTTGCAACCGCTGCTGCTAAAAGCTGACACTCCTTTAGACCCGCCTTTCTCAATCCCAAGATTAAAGACTCGGTTTACACCTGGAATTTTTTTTCCCTTGAGGAAATTAGTCTCAGCTCAGAAGCCTTCAGATGAACAGAATCATAGACAAAACGCTAAACACATATCAGTGAATTTGACTTACGATATTGCCAATGCCAATGTCGTAAACATAAACATACCTGCCCACTGAAATTTTAGTCAATAAAACTTTGAGTTAGTGGAAAAATTTAAAACATGTTCTTAGCTGTGTCCTTTGTTAATATGATAACTTAATCTGCTCCAGTTCCTCAAGGACATTTCAGTTCCATCTCTAAATTCAAATGTTTCCAGTTAACAGTTTGTAAAAATACTTAACAAAGTTGGTCCATGCTGTTAAAACCGCCCCCTACCTTTAAAAAAAAGCCATATTTTCTAAAGTCTTGCCAGTTAGAGAACCAAACACATTGATTTTGAGCAAAAGGAAGACAGAATAACTTAAATTTGAGGGCTTGAATGGGTGTTGGAATAGGACAACTAACTCCTACACTTAACTGTTATTAGCCACACAACTGTGACAAGTTCTTGAACTTCACTGTGTCTCAGTTACCTTATCTGTAAAATGAGAAGAACACAGTTCCACAAGATCACAGTGAGAACTGAATGAGGAAACATAAGGAAAATGCCCAGAGTGGTACCTGGCACATAGGAGGTGCTCAATAAATGTTAGTTTTCTTTTCCTCTAATCTGTCACTTATGGTACCCTTCTCTTTCCCTGGAGTTGAAGAACCACATATCTCTTTAAAAGCTTATCAATCATAAAGTAAAGTTGCTCTAACACAACAGATTTCATAAAACTTATGTCTGGCTGCTTATTTTCCTTCCATGCCTAATAATTCAATTCACATTTGTGTGTTAAAAAAAAAAAGCACTATAACCATTGATGTACACAGAGAATTGGATATTATTTTTGATACTATTTTCCAAATCAATGGAGTTCGGAATTTGAAGAACAGGTCTGGGGAAAGAACCTGATTGTAGAAACAGGTATTTATTACAGATTTGGGAAGCGTAATGTCAGCCTGTCTTCAATATGAAAAACAAATCAAATGTAAGTATTTATTTGTAGTCATTTCTTTTTTTTCTTTGTTAAACTTATAAAACAAAAGTATACATACACCTATTTTTGGGGTTAGATTTATTCTAAAAACAGTGAGACATTATTTACTCCAATGTTTGCAATTAAAAAATCTTTAAAATGACAATGATTATATATTATGTGTTATTGGGATTTCTTTCATGCAAAGTAAAGATCATAGGAAGTGAAATTGCTTGGCAGAAAGGGAAGTTGCTCTATTAGAAGTGACCAAACTGATGCGTGCGCTTAACTGTGTCTCGGTGTGAACAAGACCCACGCCAGACAAGTAAGTCCAGTGACTAAGAAAAAAAAAGGTTTCAAAAATGCTCATTCAAGGTGACATGATTTTATGGTGATATTTTTCTTCTTCTTTTCTCTGAAGTTCCTGTATGATTTTGATCTGTTACTTTTATAAGTAGATATGCGATATTTCAAAAGCTGCGTTGAGATGAAACTCGGCGATTTGAAGAAATTAGCTTAAGAGGAAACACCGGTGTTATGCTGTGATTCCCATGTTTTGTTTCTCACAACTCTCACTCTTAAAGCTTTGATTTTTTAAAGTTTTTGTTTCACAGTAGGAGCTTCACCTTAGCTATTTCTTCTCCTCACTTTGGCCTTATGGATTGAGGAAGTATTTAAGGCAAAATTTGAGCCCAATACACAATCCACATTGATGGATTCCAAATGGATTTCAATCCATTTATGTGATTGTTTTTTGATATTTGTCTCACCCACTTGACTGGAAATTCCACAGGGTCAGAGAGGCCGGCTCCCAGCCCAGTGCCTGCATGTGATAGGTGCTCTGTAAACATTTCTTGAATGGAAGCACAAATTTCCCAGTTCTTGCAACCTCTCCAAACAAGAGCAATAACCACAAAGGGAAATGAAAGGATTTATCTTGGACTGTGTTTTGTTGTCCCCTGGGGACAATTATTTTATTCACATGAATCCAGAAGAATCCGGTATGGAAAATACAGTTTTAGTCAATGTTCTAATTTAGCAGTGGTAGATATTAATAGATAAAATAGTAACCAGTATAGCCAAACAGCTGTTTCCTCCCTTGGGAAATTAACCATCCAATCTCTTCTAGGCTCCTCTGGGGCTGGGGAAAGAGGTGATACAGCAGGACAGAGCAGCATAGGAATGGAGAGCAACGTGAGCATGAACTACCAAGCAACTGGAGCTCCACTGGGGAAGGACTCCGCTGCTCCCTTTTCTCCACCACCCGAATTTCAGACTGGAGAGAGTCCAGAAGACCACGCAGACACTATTTCTGGAGGCCAGTGAGTGAACATGGTGTCCTACAGACTGAGTCTAATTAACCTCGACTGCGCTAAGACGAAACAGATTAACTTCCTTGTTAAATATTATCTCAGTGGTTCTCAACCCTTTTTATTTATCCGTTTAATTCTTTAAAAATATAATTAAAGTGATTATCTTTCGCTCACCCCCAAATCCACATAAGCCCAAAGATGCATATTTGTGTATAAAGTTTCAAGAAGCTTATTGACCTCCCTTAAAGACCAAAATCAATAACTTAACAATAATAAGTAAATCCTGAATTTATCATTTTTAAATCACATTAATTGAAAGAGAAATGGTATATTTTGACTGATTGTTGCTCTTTCTGGATACATTCAGGACAGAGAATTCAGAAAAATGTTTTTGAAGTTTTCAAAAGAGAAAGTAAGGATGAATTACCTTTCATTTTCTTGTCATCCACAGGTATAAAACCCAAATCCATTCAAAAAAGATGAAAACTGAGTACAACTTTTGAGGCAGACTCCTTAGAGAATCTGCTAAAATTCAGTACAAATGGTAAAAGGTGACTGAAATAAAGGGTTAGATTTTAGTCCTTCCATAGTTCTCCTCATTTCCCCAAATAGATACATAATTCAAGAAAAAAATTGAAATTATGATTATTTTTACATAAAGAGAAACCAAAATTAGAAAATAATTCAGATCACATATGGGTTTAGAGGTATAAGCCAGTCTTTGAGAATCCCCCAAAATGTATGGCAAAATAAGGTTATAAAACTTCTTAATCTATCTCTGTTTAATCTGGTACCCCATGTATCTGATTTCCATATTTGAGCCCCTTTCATTTCTAGGTGGTTTATCTAGTGTGATTTACTATTTGCCACAATTCATCTAAAATATCTTTCTTAACTGTATCACATTACTTATCAACATTCATTTCTTCCATGTGGTCCCTAAACCAGGAAGGAGGAAATCACTACCTGGACACTCTAGTGGAATTCTGAACAAAGGAAAAACTGTCTACTCGAAACCTGTTGAATAAACTTTTCATGCACTTCCTTTTCCCCAAGAGTGGGAGGTGGACCTGTAAACACCACTGGCACCTGTCTCCTGCAAAGCTAAAGATAAAATCAAAATGAGGGGGTTGGGGGGAGGTAGGCGAGAAACAACATACCCAGCCATAAAAACACGGTCAAGAGACCCAAAGAGCAGGTACTAGGAAGCCAAGGTTAATGAGAAAGTCAAAATGGCGCATTTCTTTTCGGGGTCTGACTTACATTTTAGCAATGGGTACAGAAAGTTCTGATTTAAGAATAATTGTACTAATAGGATCTCATCACCAAGCATCATCATATGTTTTATTTTTCTGCAATATTCACAGTGGCCCATATTTTGGTATTGTTTATTCCCACTTAACAGAGGGGTTAAGTAATTTACAGGAGGTCACCCAACAACTAGGAGGCAGAAATAGAATTAGAACCCAAGCAGAGAGTCCAGAGAGTCTGTCCTGCCTCAGGACGTTTCTCTCGTGTGTCTGTAAGTCTCACAGGCTTTATTTTGAGCACATTTTTCTTCTTTCTCCTCTCTTGAGTGAGAGAATTTAGAAGATTTAGAAAAGAGTGTCTTGATTCAATGAGGGGAGAGGGACATCAAAATCCAGCAGAAGGATCACTCTCTCCCTCCTGTCAAGGTCTCAGGTTTTCCATTTTTAAATGAGGGCGTTTGCCGACTCAGCTCTTCTGTTTTATTATTCTGTGAAGCTTAGTGTATGTGAAATAGGTGGAGAGCATCCTCTGGGAAACTTGCCTGCTTGTAACAGGAGAAGACATTTGCCCAACTCTCAGATCTCGCAAAACTTTCAGAAAATAGGTACCTGTTCTTGAAGGTGGCCAACTAAAAACTGTCATTTACAAAGTTCTCATAAAGCAAGAGGAGAAGGGCATGGGTTGAAAGAAGTAAACACCTAGAATGAGAGGCCATGGGGATGGGGTGCGTTGCCATCAGACCCGTACCCCCTCCCCCCTGCACTGGAAGGAAGGACTTCCTGTGCTCTTCTCTTGCCTGACACCATTTCCTCTTGCTTGACTTCCTCGTGACTCTTAGACAAGTTACAACTGTTGGACCCTTTGTTGTGAAACAAGTAATGTGGTTGGAGTTGGGAAAAAAATTTTAAGAAAAAAAAAATCAGAAAGGAGGAAAAAAAAAATTCATCTGATTTGCTCCAAAGCAAAGACATCACACTTAGTGGATACTGCTTGAAAAATATGTGGGAAGAAGCCTAATTCTCCCGTCTCTCATCCATTCGACGGATATTTACAGAGCACCTTCTCCATGCTCTGGAGCTGGAGCATGGAGATGGTAGGTGCTGGAAGATGGTAGTGAAATAACAGGAACAGAAATGGTTACCCTTAGGGAGTGTCTCAGATGGATACAGTTATGGGGATAAAAAGGTAGAGCAGGTCGGGGGATAAGGGGTCGGGAAGGTGAGGGGCGAGCAGATTACAGCACTGATGGGTCAGGGGAAGCCCCTTGTAGAGTTGAGGTTGAGCTAAGAGTTGAAGGATTTAGGGACCGGCTAGTGACTCCACGGGAGAGCATTCCAGGCGAAGGGGCAGGTTAAGTTAACAGTGACAGCTGGGAGTATGCATGGTGTATGTGAGGGACAATAGGTGGCCAGTGTGGCTGGAGCAGGGAGGACTGGCGAATAGGAAAGAGGCAGAGGACACATCAGACAGGCCTTGCGGGCCATTGTAAGGATTTTGCCTTTCACTCTGAGGGGACGACCATTTGCAGGGTCTTAAGAATATCAGGGACGTGATCTGACCCCTTATCTTCCAGGAGAGAAAAAGAGTTTGTAGGGGGGAAAAAGCAACACAGGGTGACCCTTTAGAAGGTATTGTGGAAATCCAGGAGAGAGATGATAACTACTTACGATAGACCAGGTGGTCACAGCAGAGGCGTAGCTAGTGGTCACATTCCGGATGATTTAAGAGAGAGACAGCACGAAGGAACTGGGAAGGAGATGCGAGGGAAAGAGAAGTCGTGGATGACCAAGACTTTAGGTGGAAGCAATTGGAAGAATGGAGTCTCCATCAACTTAGAAACTTGAGAGAGTATCTAAAGTTGTAGGATTATTTAGGCATGGGGTGATTCTTGTTTGCTAGAGCTCTTCTGACTGCACCCTGAGTGGAGGTCCCCCCATTAGGCCCCGCACTTGTACGAAGTGGCTGGTGGCAGAAATAATGAGGAGGCGGAGAGAGGTGAGTAGGGGGTGGGAGGCGGGTTAATATTATCGTCTTCCGGTCACTGCACTGTGTTCTTTACCTAGGTTAATTCCTTTAACTCAAGCACAAATTTATGTGCTTGGTGCTCTTATTTCCATTTTGCAATTGAGAAAGCATCTCAGAGAGTGAGAATGGCACACACACGGCTAGCAAGCAGCTGAACCTATATCTGAGTCCGAATCAGAACCCGGATCTCTTTGATCCCAGAGCCTCTTTGGGAGGCTTTGTCTTTTCCCCTCTGCAGAATGAAGACCCTGGCAGCCCATGGAGTGTTCACGTCCCAGGGGCCCACATCTTGAAAACTGTAATTCAACAAGATCATTTTAAGCTTAGGAAATAAAGTTACAAGAGCATCAGGAAAAGCTTCTGATAGGTCTGAATTTTGCTGCTTAAAAGAGTGAAACATGCCAACATGAGTCACTGCATCTCCATTAATCTATGCAATGACATCCTGTCAGCAGAGTTTATCAAACGGGTGGGGTGGGAGGAGTACATTTGTCAGGGACCCTGCATTCACGAAAACCCTCAAAGCTGCTCTTTGCTATCATTAATAAATAAGGTCACACCCTCAGTCACAGAGATACACTGATAAGTTTAAAACAGAAGACGTTTAATGTTCAACTTTTTTTTTTAATGTACATACAGGACAGCAATTTCACAAAGAATTAATGTTCAACTTTGAACTCTTACTCCATCCTGAATGCAGAATCCAAATGTACTGAAAAGCTTCTGTTTTTAATAGCATGAATATATTGCAATATATTTGTGAAATCTAAAAGCGTTAGTTTAGTAGAGACAGTTAATTTATTTTTTAAAAAAAATTTTATAATCCTGTTTTGGTATTTCTTCTTCTCTGCTCCCCTCTGCATCCTCCTGTTCTTCGGGACACTGGTATTCTTTAAAAAGAAGAAAAGACGGGATCAGGTGCGCTCAGGGCGTGGTGGCTCACGCCTGTAATCCTAGCACTCTGGGAGACTGAGACAGGTGGATCGCTCAGGGTCAGGAGTTCGAGACCAGCCTGAGCAAGAGCGAGATCCCCGTCTCTACTAAAAAGTAGAAAGAAATGATCTGGACAACGAACAATATATATAGAGAGAAAAAATTAGCCGGGCATGGTGGTGCATGCCTGTAGTCCCAGCTACTCGGGAGGCTGAGGCAGGAGGATTGCTTGAGCCCAGGAGTTTGAGGTTGCTGTGGGCTAGGCTGACGCCATGGCACTCTAGCCCGGGCAACAC
>CAUYSK010089336.1:0-23779 GCA_963575035.1 Avahi laniger
GAGCCCGCGGCGCCGGCGCTGAGCGGGCCCCCGCCGCCCGAGCGCCCCCGAGGCCGCCCGGCTGTTCGTGCCGCCGCCGCCGCCAGGCCCGCGCCGCCGGAGCCCCGCGGAGCCGCCGCCGCCGGGGACGGAGCCCAGGTGAGCGCGGCCGCCCGCCCCCTCCTCGCCGCGGCAACTTTGCCCGGAGGTTCGCGGGCCCTTTGTTCGGCTGAGCCGAGCCGGAGCGGGCGCCGGCCTCGAGCGACCCCCTGGCCGGGCCTGCCGGCTGAGGAGGGTGCCGCGAGAGCGGCCCGAGGACGGGCGCGTGTGCGTGTGCCGGGAGCTGTGCAAACGTCTCGTGTGCAGCACAATCGAACGTGATTGGAATGGATGGTTCGAAAATAGATCAGCCCCCCCTTTAAATTAATGCAGTGGGTGAAATTCGGTCCTCTGAACGGGCGCCCCCAGATTTTGCATTTCTGATGGCATGCACGAAGCCGCGGTGCTTGGGTTTAGGGCTCCAGCCCCGTTGTTTGCGGGAAAAGGAAAACCCAGGGCGTTCTTTGGCTGAGCAGAAAAGGACCCCTGGGCTTTCTGCGGGTCTGGAATCAGGTGGATTCCTAACGGTGCTGCGGACTGCGGAGTGATGCGTATAAGGAAAACAAGCCGTCCAACATCTGCCCTGTTATCATCAGATAACGCGACCCGAGCTCATTGGCACCTCTGCTTTAAACGACGCCTTATTTGCACCTTTACCTTGTGGACGAGATTTAACTAATTGATTCGTAGCTATTAAAATGTGCAGATGTGAATATAGGGGTTCGCTCTGTGTTAACCTGGCGAAAAAAGAATTGGCGTGCACGTTAAACGGAGCTTTAGGAATGTTAGCAAAGATGAAGGATTGCTGCCTGGATGTTGTGCTGGGAGGTAGGGAGGAGGAGCTGCTAGATCTTGGCTGCACGTATTGCATCTGAAGGCATCTGATGGTATTGGTGCTTCTGTACGTAATTAGTTGTCTCAAACCTTTACCTCTGCCAGATGAAACCTCCATTTAAGTGGTCTGGTCGGTTATTTCTAGGCGTGAACTGCAGATTCTGAACTCAAAATGGTGCTCTGTGGATGTCCAACTTAAGCGTCTTTTAAGGAGTTGCAAGTTGGAGTCTTCTTACTGGCATCATCTATTGTGTTTGCCGAGGTTCGGTTTTTCTCGTGTATCTGGTGTTCACCTTGATGTACTTGGGCCAGTGTGGGTAGCCAGTTTGTGACTATCCGTGAGTGGTGGTACGTCTCTGAATGTAGCTTGACCCCGCATAAGGTTTATTCTATGCAAATTATTTCCTACATTTAGAATCGAATAACTGTGTGAATGAGTTGACACACTGGAAACGTGGCTTGAGTGATTTCAGAAGACAGTGGTGGCCAGTTTGAAATGTGGAGGAGGTGCTGACAATTACATTCATGGATTCCAGACTTCCTTCAGTGCTATGTGAAAGAATAAATGATAAAACTTGGCCCCAGGCCAGATGAACTTGGTTGGCAGAGGGCACCTTGAAGAAATTTACATTATTCCGGAGCAACAGAGGTGGTGATAGTCTTTGAACACTTTTCAGTATGGCACCTCCAGGATGCTTTGTTGGGAAAAATAATGCAAAATGAGGTTTTTAAATTGACTGGTTTAGTTCTATTATCTGAATTAATTTTTTTGTTTGTGTTTACAAAACAAAGTAATGATGTGAATAGTTGTAATTTTGTTTACCGATGCTAAGAGGTTTTTTTTCTACAGAAAGTTTTTAATATTTTCATAAAAATAGAGATTCTTAGAATCTGTTTTTCTTTCACACATTGGGTCAGGAGAAGTTGATAGCTCAGAAAATGGTAACAGTGGAATATAAATACACATAGACTTGGTTTTATTATAAGGATCTGATTTTAACTCTTTACTTCTATGCTTCTTGTCCAAACCAAAGACCTTGCTGACCGTTACCTTGGTTTTACTATTAAGGTATAAAATTAAATAAGGTTGACACTAAGATTGTCATAAGGTTTAATCTTAATAATTTTGCTTTGGAATCTGGCATTTAAATATTCTGGTAGTAACCTGGAATATATGTATATGTTGATTTTAGATTTTCCTCCTTATGATGTTTATTGTTACTCTTTTTTTCAAGTAGCGTAAGTTTTAACACTTCAACAAAGATTATTTTGTAACAGATTTGTATTTATACTTAGTTGGCTCAGGGATTTTGGAATACATAGTTGCCATTAGGATGATGATTGTGAAGGGAAAATGGGATGAACTGTTTCATTTGACATTCAATGATTAAAAAATAAGTCATTTGGGGATTGTATGAAACTTTAAATTATAGTATTTCTCACCACCACCACCTCTTTGTTAAACAACCTGCTTTACTCATA
Source organism: Avahi laniger (assembly GCA_963575035.1). Taxonomy (NCBI): domain Eukaryota; kingdom Metazoa; phylum Chordata; class Mammalia; order Primates; family Indriidae; genus Avahi; species Avahi laniger. The sequence goes on from CAUYSK010089336.1 coordinate 2,395, forward strand.
AATTTGTGCTTTTCCAAATGCTTTCATCTGTCTCACTTCCAAAACCAAGCCAGAGGAGGTGGTCAAGGCATAGGACAGCCTTTTTCCTTGGTGAAGAGAGCTTTCAGTTAGAAAGAAATGAAAGATAAAATTCCTGCAGTATTGGCTGAGAATGGGGTATTTGCATTACCTCCCAACTCCAAGTCAGGGGATGAGGTCCTGAATGTAAACTTACTCTTGCTCAACCCAGGGAAGTGAGGCCAACTTGACATTTTTAAAAAGACTACTAGTGGAAGTCAGTTTATTTATCCACTATCTGATTTGAGTATATAGAGTCTTTGGCATCTTATAAGTTCCCTAGCAACTTACCTTTTAAGGTCAAAGAATTGTTTTAAAGACTATTTTGGGGTCTTTGGGGCCTTCCCCAGTTGGAATTGGATTCATTAGATTGCATGCTTATTTTTTAAATTGCTATTTACCACTCAGTCAGAGTTTATTGTGCTAGGGTGATATTTGAGAAGATTTTCTAAGAAAGATAATAGATTGGCAGTGAAGTCTAGACTATTCCATATATCCGAATAACACAGGAGACAATTAAGATTTGGGGATGGAGGAAGCAAATACTACTTTGCCAGAGCAGCTGAAGCCCATGGGGAAGGCATGAGAAACAGAGAGGAGACCAGGGACAGATTTATAGATGCCCTTGGAACTGGAGAGGGTAGGTTGAGGGAGCAAGCAGGAGGTGGAGCCCTGGACAGGCAGAGCGTGAAGGGTTCCGTGTAAGCAGGGAAGAACCAGGTAACTTTGTTTTTATCTCTTTTGTTTTGTTTTGGTTGAAATTGTTTTGGATTCTTTCTCATGATTTTGAGACAAATGGGTTTTTTTACCTCCAGCTCTATCTCAGAGGGTCTTCTAGTGTTTTATGGAAGCAGTAAGGAAATGTTGTGAAGAGTGTTGGTGACTAAGTCTGTAGGTTCCCTTGCATGGTAACTGGATTCACAGTGAAGGTGACTGGATTTTAGTTGCTTAATTAAGATACTTAACATCTTAATAATTTCGTTTGAAGATGCCATAGATTTAAGTAGGGAAAACAGAATGTCAAGAACTGGCTAATATTTGGGGGGTAGATTTTACGGGGTTTTGCTATAAGCCAATCTAATTATGATTATCTAAATTTTTACAGATAAGCTTTTAAATAATTGTTCAGTCATGAGAACATTCTTCACAAAATGATATATAATAAGCTTTCTTTAGATAGACTTTAATGCAGTAGAGATACATTACAAATTTTCAGCTTATACACAACTTTTCCAGAATGTAATTACTTAAAAATATAAAGGTTACTTGTCAGAAATAACTATATAACCTTGTGTAGGGAGTGTATATGTGATAATGAAACCAAGAAATGTATAATTCTTGCCCAATGAACTTGTTTGAATAACTCAATTAAAATAATCGTGAAAGTTTTCTGTTGTACAGATCATGCATCTGAACTGTTAACTTATTAAATGAAAATTAGAACATATATTTTTTAATTCTCCAACTAGGATATAAAAAGGTTTTACATGTTAAAAACATGGTGAAAATCCATACCTTTTGTGCCATTTTTGGAGTTTTACTAAAAATGAATTCTTGATGTCAGATGTTTTCAGAGACTGAAGAAACTATTGCAGGGATGGAGAGCTGTTTGTTAAGCATGCATTCTTCCTCTGTAGCCTCAACAGACTATAGAGCTGTGTGCAGAGCTAGACAATCTGGGCATCCAGCCATAAAACATCACTGCTGTAGCACAGATAGTTGTTCGCACACTCCTGAGCCCTCCGTGGTGGCAAACCACAGCAGAAGGAATGGCCTTGGGAAAGCAGCATTCACTGCTATTTTGAACTCTTAATATTCTCTGTGTCTCTCTGAGTTGCAGCTATACATTGGGACTTTGTTTCTAAAATATAGTAATGATTAAGGATGGGCAAGAATATATGTCTGCTTAATATATAAATATATGGCCCTCTTGTGGGCCAGTGGATTTGAATATAAGGAGTATAAAGTTGTCTGTCCCACTATCTCCCTTTTTATTTGCCTTTTTGTTGCAACATTTTTCTGTTGGAGAATAACCTGTCTGGAGACACTTCTGATCACCAGGCCAGTAGGCCACACACTGTGCATGGGGCCCACGGAGTCACCTGGAATCTGTCTTCTAGAAAGCCTATGGGATGGGTTGGTCTGACATGGCTCAGTTTCTACTTCACTTTCCTCATAAACCTCTTTAACACAAACTTTTAAATTTTTTGCACAAAAATGAAATAGTGTACGTCAGCTCAGCATCGTTATAAGCTTATAGTGTTTTCTGTGACCAACATCTGTTGTATAGACCCAGGTGATCCCCTGTAGTCCTCTAGAATGCAGACACCTGAACAGGTCTTTTCTCTTTAATCTGAAGACCTCCTGTTTTCCTTCTTCAGACCGTTTTAGAAATTAACACTCTTGTGTCTTTGTAACATCCTTCCTCGGAAGGCTTGAACTGCAGACCTACTGTATATCAATATCAAGTCAAATTATTCTCAGCAATTAGATAACTCCTATCTGTGGTTGAGTCCTTTACTGACATGCAGATTATCTTGACATAACTGACTAGTGCCAAATGCAAGTTAGTGCTAAAGTGGTTATTGGGAGCGTGTGCTTTGTTTGATTCATTTTACGCGTGCCATCTAGCTTATTAAGAATAGAATCTCACAGCTAAAATCAGGTGTTTGATTGAGCCCGGCAAAGGTATTGTTTACTTGTTATTCACAAAGATAATTTGTTTTTAATTGCTCTTTTAATAAGCAGGGAAAACCTAAGTTAAAATAACAACCAGGAATGAGACTAAGGTCTGAAATTGGGTAATGGCAACATAGGCACGCTAGCACCTTCCCAACCATTCTTGCTGTGAGAAGATGTTGACAACAGAGTCGTTCAGAAATTACAGTGGGGGAGATGTAAAGTTACTCCTTGGGTCACATTATATTTTTCTCACTCTACATGTGAAATATGAAGTGCAGAGGGCAGGGGCCGAGAGTGTAGGGAGGGAATCTAACAGTCTTTGTTCTTCAGGAGGCTGTGGGCTGATGCACAGGGAGGGAAGAAGCGATGCCTTTGTGGGACCAAGTACACTTGAGTCACTGAGGACAACTGGGAATTGGAAATTGGGAGTGGGAGAGGTTAGAAAGCATCCTCTCAGGTAACCAGATCTTCATTTAAAAATAATCTTTGGGCATTTACTTTGTGATAGTACGCCAAGGACATAAGTGTTATCTTATTTAATCTTCACAACAGTCCTGCAGAGTGGTTGCTTTTATTATTACCACTTTATAGATAGACAAACAGAGACACAGAGAAGGAAGGAATTTCCACAATATCTGCAGCTTATAGGAAGTGAAGCCAAAATTTAAACTCAAACATACTTCAAAGCCGTCACATGTGGAAATAGCTTGGATTATTTTAATAGCTTCTTAATTAGTCTCTCCTTTTGTTCTGTGTCCCACTGATCCAGCTGCCAGTATTAACTGAATGCATTCTGAGCACTTTATGTGTATTAACTCATCCATTCCTCAACAGCAATCTGTAGGTTAGGTACTGTTGTTGTGTTCATTTTATAGACGAGGAGTTAGAGATGATGGAGGTTGAATAATTTGCCCGAAGTCAGAGCCTTAATAAACATTGTCTAGGGTTTCTGATGCCAGCACCTGAACTCTTTGTCATTCCACTGTACTGTCTTCTAAAGCCCAAGCCTGGTCACATCATTCTTGCACAAAAACTTTATGCTTTCTGTGTTCAGTGGCTACCGTGAAGGAGATTGGCTTTTCCCTGCCCTCCCAGAGCTATCGTACTAGTGGTAGGGAGAGAGACCGACACCAAACAAGTTGTTCAAAAAAGAAAGATAGCAATAAATGATGTGAAGGAAGCCACATACACATATTTAAAAGTTAATAAAAATCTAAGGTAATATATGATTATATAGCCATATACCATATCTACTGTCTTGAGGATACATATCAAAATATTGGATACTCTGAAAAGTCCAGCAGCAAAAGAAATATATTTACCTTTATTAGTCCAGTATTTCCCAAGCTTATGTGACCAGTGAATGTTGTTTTCCCTTCCTACCACCTTTTACTTCAATGGGACAGACTTTGGAAAATGCAGGAAGAAGTAGTGCCCAGTCATTCAGTTAAGAGAAGAGACATGTGGGTTGGAGTAGTCAAGCAAGACTTCACTAAAAATGGGTTCTGAAAGATTGGTAGAATTTGGTTGGATGGAAGGAACAGTCTACAAGGAGAGACGAATGGGGAACATTTTGTAAAGTGTGTAACTTAATGGCTGGGACATAGTTGGGACTTGATACATTTATTGAAATAATGAGCACTGAGACATAGCTGTAAGTGGAGGTTTTTTGTTGGCAGTAAGGTTTAGAAGGGGCTAAATCGGGTAGAACCGTGGTTCTCTGGCTTGTTAGGAACAATTCATGGTTGTTAAGGGTCATGACATGAACCAAGTGATAGATTAGAAACTTCCTTGAGCAGAGGTATGGCGTTAAAACTATGGCTGTTGTAGTTGTCTGTGCAAGGTGATGCAGGCCTGGACGAGCATACTGGTAGGGTCAAACTGAAAAGGTAGTAGGAAGAATCAGCAGGACAAAATGATGCTACTTGCTGCTCCTAGAATGCCAGAGAGGCTTTGTTAAAATGTTTGGTTAAATATACACACTGTGTCATATTTAGATGCTGATGGGGAAAGATGACACATAGATAACAGTTTTGGGAAAGTTTATTGTATGAAGTTGTGTTCTGGGGTAGAGAATTGACTCACAGCATAAATCCAAGTATATAATGAGCCCTGTAATAATAGGGTTCTGCTGTTAATTATGGTGAATACTGTCAATGAAATTGAATTTTCTTAGTATCACACCCATAAAAACATCGTAATTTAGACTTTATGTAACAGTCTTAGATATATTGTAGACTTTATGGAGATGGATATTGGCACAAAGGTCTTCAAAGTTTCGAAGAAACGTAAGATCCAATTATAACATAAGTAGTACAGCAGTGTTAGTTGTAGTTGTGTTGAAGTTACTGGAACTTTAATGGATTCCTAAACTTAAAGAATAACTGATTCTTTTTTACTCCTGCAGAGTAGGGTGGGTAGACTTCAAAACAAATAAAAATATTTTTTGTTTTCCACAGTCAGGTACAAAGAAAAATCTTAGCCACCGTTGTACTTTTGTATATATTATGATTTTGTATTTAATTGAACATTATTATTTATTCTTTCCTATTCAATTTAGACTTTAAAAATCTCAGTTTAGTCCATTGCAGATTAGTGCTTTGCAAAAAACCTTTATTGTTTTGATTATTTCTTTAGTTTCTTTCTTTCTTTTTTTTCCCCCTCCCCGAGACAGAGTCTCACTCTGCCGCCCTGGGTAGAGTGCAGTTGTATTGTCGTAGCTCACCGCAACCTCAAACTCCTGCGCTGTAGCGATCCTCCTGCTTCAGGAGGGGGGACTGTAGGTGCTGCATGATACCTGGCTAATTTTTCTGTTTTTTGTAAAGACTGGGTCTCACTCTTGCTCAGGCTGGTCTCAAACTCCTGACCTCAAGCAATCCTCTTGCCTAAGCCTCCCAGTGAGCCACTGTGCCCAGCCATTTCTTTAGATTTGAGTTATTTGTTAGCAGGGATCTTAACATGTTCATCTTTGTAATTTCTAAAATATTTATAGTATTTTGTAGAAGTTAAGATTAAAAATTTCAGTTTTATTTTGAGTCATGTATTTCTTCAGAGATGTTGCTTCCACAAATCAAGGGGGGAAAAAGGGATTGATAACTGAACACTTTTCTCCCATATTCAGTCTTTTACAACCATATTTTCAACTAGTCAGCTCAGTATGTGGGGCTGCATCTGCAGATTTGAGGGGAGTTAGGAGCATGAGTCCATCTTAACAGTCATGAGCATCAGGGCTCCTTATGCTGCCTTTTTTTGGGGGTACCTGTAGGGATGGACAGTTCCTTTTCTTAAGGCCCCGGGACACTGCTAATTAGTGCCGCTGATCAAATTGTGAAGAAATAATATGCGACATTTGTTATGGACGTTAAAATTTTAGCTAAAATAGAAAAGTTACAAAATAATTCCTGGTTTGTCTTTCATAGATTTGATGACAATCTTTAGATATTAGTCTATTGGAAAAATGAGTGTTATGACTAATGGGATCATTCCCGCCAAGCCAGACTGTCTGGTTAGCATACACTAAACTTACTATTCTCTTCTCCTTTAGGGGGTACTCTGTGGAAATAAGAGGATTTTAAAAAGATATTGTCAATATTCTTTTTCTTGAAATCAACCTATATTTACTCATAAGTTAAATACTCCTTTAACAAAAATTTGAGATACAATTATTTAAACAGCTTACAGACATACTTATTTAACCTTAGATGGCAAAATTTTGATTAGATAGATCCTAAGTCCTAAGAAAATGATTTCTTCTCTTTAACGTGTGATTTTCCAACTAAATCTTAAATTAGTGAACATCCATTTCAGAATTCAGCCTTCAGGACCACTCAAAATAAATTCTCATCATGTTCACAGTGGCTCATGTCTGTAATCCTAGCACTTTGGGAGGTCAAGGCAGGAGGATTGCTTGAGTCCCGGAGTTTGAGACTAGAGCAACATAGCGAGACCTCATATCTATAAAAAATATAAAAATTACCCAGGCGTGATGGTACATGCCTATAGTCCCAGCTACTTGGGAGGCTGAGGCAGGAGGATCACTTGAGCCCAGAAGTTTGAGGCTGCAGTGAGCTGTGATGATGCCACTGCACTCAAGTGACAGAGCAGGGCCCTGTCTCAAAAAGAAAAAAGTTCTCATTATTTTCCCTTGTTTTTTAATCTATCTCTCACACAACTTTTTCCCTTTGCTCTCCTGAAACTTTGCACTTAAGAGATGGTAGTAAAGACCTGGTCTAGACAATAGGATAAACTGTCTGCTCTCATTCTGTGTACTGTGTTGCTACGCCTGTTAGCACTGAAGATACCAACCCACAGCTGGTGAGAGGATTCCAAACTTCGTGGTAATAATAGTTTATTAAGTGCTCGTCATGTGCGAAGTACAGAGCACTTAATATATTATTTCATTTATTCTCCTCAATAGATGAGAAAGCGGAGGCACCCTGCAGTCAGGCTGCCTGATTCCAGTGGCTGTGCTCCTGAGTGCTCTGTTGTACCACCTCATTAGACAGACCAATTGATTTTCATCATCTTTAGAAATCCAAGAGATCTTTGGGGCCCCAAATTGGTCTGCGGCATCTGACCTATTAATAATAAAAAAAATTATCAAATGTTACATGTGTCTAATGGGCTGAAAGTTCACAGCCCCAAATAGTATCACTTTGGACTCTAAAAATATAAAAGAAAACTAACTTAATGTGTTTATAAGAATTATCATTTATGTTTGAAAATCCTGCTATAAATTTTCTTTTCTCTCTGATTTCTAACTCTGGTATCTAGAAGGTAGTTTAGGGGGCAGTATGCCTGTGAGAGAAACATATAGATCTCATGATTACTTTTTTTTTTCTCTGCCCCAGCAGCAAGTTTTTCTTAGAGCATTATTTGACAATAACCATTACTGAAAAATTTAAGCCCATTTAAGGGGATTCTAGTTTCGATCCAAATTGTAAAAAGTGGGAAGACATTTCTGTAAAAATCTGTGTACCTCGAAACTAGAATGCCTCAGTTAATAGGGTAAGCTAGAAGTAGCTTCCTCTGATATGTAAGAGCAGCAATATGAATGGGTGATAACTGTCTTTCTGCTATCTAATTCAGCTACTTCCTATTTAATCTCAAGTGTCAGTTGGAAAGCAATTTCTCTCACTTGACCTATTTTTCTTCTGCATTGTATCTTTCTTCCGGTTCTTCAACACAAGAAGTTTGAAGGAATGGAGTGTTGTAAACCCTTAAAGACTTACAAGGTAAGGAGATTCAGACACCTGGTTTGGGATAAGCATATTATTTTTTGTTTCATTATTTGGTTCTCTGGTTGGAAGCCTACCAATTTTGCTTCTTTGGTATCATAGTTTTCAGGAGAAATATATGTTAAATGGCTGAGATTGGTAGAGAGACATATGGATATAGAAAAAATAGGTGGGAGGAAGTAAAGCTCTTTAGTAACAAGGACAATTTAAGAACGTTGTAATTTTATTAAATATATGTGGAATAAGCCTAACATTAACATGCCCATATTGTAAAATGTCTGGTCTGAGACCTAGGCCTCTTGAAGTTATCCCCTAAATTAATCTATTAGTGCTGCCATTAATGCATCCACTAGTCACAGGTATCATCTGATAACATTTATTTCTCATCCTTGGATCATAGAATGTTTGAATTGGCTTCTGTCCTTGCGAGATCAAATTCTAAATTTCCTAAAATACCTAACATCAAACCACTCTGCTTTATGAAGACTTCTCTGACTTCATTCGTGGTAAACTTTCTCTTTGCCCACTCTTTGGTTGATGTCATTCGGTCCTGTGACTCTACCACATCTTCACTTGAGGACTCGTTAGTTTTATATCACCAGACATTTGCCTGTCCGGTTGTCTGCTCCATGTCTCCACACGGCTGGTCAGTGGGCATTTCCACTTTCCAGGTCCAGAACTGGACTCCTGTTCTTTTTTTTTTTTTGAGACAGAGTCTCACTCTCTTGCCTGGGGCGAGTGCCATGGCGTCAGCCTAGCTCACAGCAACCTCAAACTCCTGGACTCAAGCGATCCTCCCGCCTCAGCCTCCCGAGTAGCTGGGACTACACCATGCCCGGCTAATTTTTTCTATATATATTTTTAGCTGTCCAATTAATTTCTTTCTATTTTTGGTAGAGACGGGGTCTCGCTCTTTTTCAGGCTGATCTCGAACTCCTGAGCTCAGAACAATCCGCCCGCCTTGGCCTCCCAGAGAGCTGGGATTACAGGCGTGAGCCACCGCGCCCGGCATGGACTCCTGTTCTTGTCTCCACATCTGCTCTGCATGCACCCCCTGCTCTGGCTCAGGGTACACCATCCTTCTAGTCGGTCCAGTCAAAAACTTGGGAATCCCCCGTGAGTCCCCTCTTTCTCTCCATGTACAGTCCATCCAAAATTAAGTGAGATTTCTAAATAAGTCATACGTCAAAGAAGATAGTACAAGGGAAAATTAGAAAATATTTTGAACTGAATAAAAGAAAACAGCATATTAAAATTTATGTGATGCTAACAGTACATGGAGGAAAATTTATAGCTTTAAATGTCCGTATTAGAAAAGGAGAATGTTCTCAAATCAGTAACTTAAGCTTCCACCCTATGCATCCAGAAAGTGAATAACAAACTAAACCGATAGCAAGAAGGAAAAAAAAAAAAAAAGGAAATAAAGATTAGCGTGGAAATAAATGAAATAGAACATAAAAACGGTAGAGAAGATTAATAAAACCAAAAGCTGGTTAATTGTAAAGATCAGCAAAATTGACAAATCTATAGCTAGACTAACCAAGAGAAAAGCAGAAAAGGCACAAATTACCAAAATCAAGAATGAAAGAGGTGACATGACTACTCGTATCACAGAAATTAAAGTAGATACTATAAACAACTTTATGCCAAAAAATTAGGCAATTTAGATGAAATATACAAATTCCTAGAAATAGACAATTTACCAAAACTGACTCAGGAATAGAAAATCTGAGAGGACATATAACAAGTAAAGAAATTGGATTAGTAATTTGAAATCTTCCCACAAAGAAAATACAGATCATCTTATCTTCACAGGTAAATTCTGTCAAACATATAAAGAATTAATACCAAGCCTTCACAAACATTTCCAGAAAATAAAAGAGGGGAGGGTACACTTCCCAGCCAATTCTTTGAGGCCAGAACTACCATGATGCCAAAGACGGCACAAGACAAACTACAGCCCAGTGTCCTCGCGAATGTAGACACAAAAATCTTCAGTAAAATACAGTATCAGGAAGCCAAGTCCAGCAACATATGAAAAGGATTATACCTCTTTATGACCAAGTAGGATTTATTCCAGGACCGCAAGATGGGACTAACATCCTAAATCAATTAATGCAATACATCAAGAACAAAACCACATGATCATCTCAGTAGATGCACAGAAAGCATTTGACAAAATCCAGCACCCATTCATAATAAAAACTTTCAGCAAATTGGGTATCGAAGGGAACTTCTTCAACTTGATAAAGGGCATATATGGAAAATATATGATACACAATAAATTAACATCATACTTAAGGGTGAACAACTGAATGCTTTCTCTCTAAAATTGATAACAAGACAAGAAGTTCACTTCCATTTAGCATTGAACTGGATATTTCAGCCTGTGTAGTCAGGTAAGAAAAAGTATTAAAAGGTATTTAGATGAGGAAGGAAGAAGTAAAATTGTCCTTATCCACAAATGACATGATCCTGTATGTAGAAAACCCTTAAGAATCCACAAAAAGAAGGTTACTAGAACTAGTAAACAAGTTTGTTCAGCTAGGTCACAGGATACAAGATCAATATTCAGAAATCATTTGTATTTCTATATGCTAGCAGTAAACAATTTGAAAATGAAATTAAGAAAACTGTTTCATTGACTATAGCATCAAAAGGAATCACATCCTTGGTGACAAATTTAACAAAAGAAAGATATTTACACTGAAAACTACAAAAACATTGCTGAGAGAAATTAAAGGGGATCCAAATAACTGGAGAGGCATTCCATGTTGATGGATGGGAAGAGCAAATATTGTTAATACAGCAATTCTTCCTAAATTGATCTATATATTTGATGCATCCCTATCAAAATTCCAGAAGGCTTTTTTTGCAGAAATTGACAAGCTGAATCTAAAATTTATATGGAAATACAAAAGACTTAGAATAGATAAAGCAATTTTGACAAATAACAGATTTAAAGAAAGGACTTAAAATTCCTAATTTAAGAACATACTATAAAGCTAAAATAATTAAGACAGTGCAGTACTGGCATAAAGACAGACATGTAGACAAATAGATCAAAAATGAGCGTTCAGAAATAAACCTTTACATTTATTGGTGAATTAGTTTTTGACAAAGGTGCCAAGACATCTGGGAAAGGATAATCTTTTTAACAAATGATGCTGGGACAATTAGATACCCACATGCAAAAAAGGTGAGTTAGACTCTTACCTTAGGCCAGGTACAAAAATTAACTTAAAATGGATCATAGACCTAAGTGTAAGAACTAAAACTATATACAACCTTTGGGAAAAAAGTAGGAGAAAATCTTCACGACTTTTGGTTAGACAAAGAATTCTTAAGTACACCACCAAAGGCATGATCCATAAATGAAAAAAGTTGATAAATTGGACTCCACACATACACAAAAACTTTGTGCTTCAAAAGACACCATTAAGAAAATGAAAAGACAAAACACAGACTGGAAGAAAATATTTGCAAATCACAGCTGATAAAGGACTTGTATTCAGAATATATCAAGAACTCTCATAACTCAATAATAAGACAAAGTACCTAATTTAAAAATGGGCAAAGCATTTCAATAGACATTTCACCAAAGAAGACATACAAATGACTAATAAGCACGTAAGATGCTCAACATCATTAGACATTAGGGAAATGAAAATTAAAATCACAGTGAGATACCACAGCATACCTACAAGAATGGCTACAATCAAAAAGACAGTAACAAGGATGTGGAGAAATGGAAACCCTCATAATTGCTGGTGGGAATTCCTTGGGGTAGCTGCTTTGGAAAACAATTTGGCAGTTTCTTAAAAAGTTAAACATAAATTTACCATATAAACCAGCAGTTCCTCTGCTATTTAACCCAAGAGAAATAAAAATGTAGCCACACAAAAACCTGAATAAGTATGTTACCCATAATAGCCAACAAGTGAAAACAATCCAAATGACCATCAACCAATGAATGGATAAATGAAATGTACATCCATACAATGGAATATTATTCAGTAATAAAATGAATGAAGTACGGATACATGCTAGAACATAGATGAACCTCAAAAACATTATACTAAGTGAAAGAAGCCAGATTTCATTTATGCCATATTTCCAGAAAGGGCAAATCTACAAGAACCAAAAGTATATTTGTGATTGTCTGGGACTGAGGATGAGAACGAGACTGGCTGCAAATGGGCACAAGGGATTTTTGGGGGGTAATGAAAATATTCTAAACTGGATTATGGTTATGGTTGCATGACCCTGGAAATATACTATAAATCTTTTTTTATGAGAGAAAAAAAGCTAGCCTTATATGTTAAGGCTCTGATGCATGTTAAAATGTACACACTTCTTATAAGACATTTGAATCTCATTTTTTATTAAAATATTAGGGCATTTTTTGTATGTGTTTTTGGTCTTCTTTTGTGTTTATATTACCATTGCGGTTTGTGTTCTGTATAGTCAAGGTGGTAATGGATTAGCACCGACATTATTATCGATAAACCTTATATCTTGTTTATCTGCTGTGTTTCCAAGAGTCAATCTTAACTAACTTAAACTATTTAAAATTCACAGTTCTATAGAGTTTACAGAGGAGAAAACTGAGCCCTAAAGAGGTAGTAGGACTTGCCTAAGATCAGAGAGTCCTGGGTGCAAACCCAGGTCTTGCAGAAAACTAGTTTTGTGCCTTTTGGCATAGGTAAATGATTAGAGGAAAAGATAATTTGTGAAACAGATTAGTAAGCACACGTATCTTTAAAATTCATCTTGCCAGTAATCAAAGAAAGACAAAGTAACCAGAATTTTTTTTAAAGCTACTCCATTGACTAAATTTAAGTACAATGCAAAGGAGGATGAAAAAAATTCTTCCACTCCTCTCTTGCTGTCAGTGAAAACAGAAATAAACACCTTCACGTGGCGAAGATAATAATATATATCAAAGGAATCAAATATCTTATTACCCTTGAGGAGGTTTTTTTTTAGCCCCTGTATTAAGGTTTTTCCTGACATACATTAAACTGCACATACTAGTATTTAAAGTATACCATTCAGTAAATTTTGATACACATATGTATCTGTGAAACCATTGCTGCAATCAAGATAATGAGCGTAAGTTTGAGATGTGTTGGTGGGAAGGAGTGAAGCACTGTGCTGGAGGGGAGAAGAAACAAAGTTTCTAAAACCGAGCAACCATTGGAAAGATGGTAGTGCAGGAAATGGAGATGCCACCCTTACAAGCAAAAGATGGGGGATAGAGGTTGAATTTGTATTCTTTGTTTAAGACTATTAAGATTTGTTCTTGTGATGACCAGATTGTCAATTTAATTTACTGTATTTAACACAAAGAAGCCCCAGTCAAGGTTCCAAAAGTATTTATAAATTTGTCTCCTGTGGCATTTAATGATCATAGTATGATGAGGTTAGCTTCTTCATCCCTGAAGTCATTTATTCAGGTAAAGCTTTATTCAGTAAAGTCAGATACCTAGGAAATATACAGTCACTTGGTGAGTTTATAAATAAAGCTTGGTTTTTCCCTTCATTTTAGAGTATGTTAAAGAAAAAAACATAGAATGTTTAATGTGTTGCTTCTTGGCATACAAATTGTATGAATCATATGACATGTTTCCAGATGACATCTATATCCTGATATTTAGGCTTTCTAACCTTTATCATGGGTTACATATGTATACATTTTCTTTCTTATAATGGATTACAAACTCCTTGAAAGCAGGATTCATGTTTAATTCATCTTTTCATAAAACTTAGCTTATTGACTTATACATAGTAGGCATTCAGTAAATATTGCTTGGTTGATTGAATAATTAAATCTTCAGATGTATTAGATTTCTGTACTGAATTCTGTTGGTATCAACTCTCCCTTCAAAGTTCGATGAGATTCGGGTGATGAGGAAAGTATAGTGAGCAATAATACCCTGTTTTCAGTTCCACTAATAGCTTTTCTCCAATAATTTGAAAGCTTTGGGTAATGAAAAGCAAATCCTTGTCTCAGAAACAGTAGATTTTTTTTTTATGACATGGTACAAAACAAGAAGACAACTTTTTAGGTCAAAAGGATACTGACGTTTATTGAGCCCTAGCTTTGTGCTAAAACAGTATCTTTTTAAGTAGTCACAGATGCTTTTGAGAATCCAGAAAACCTAAATAAAACAAAGAACTTTTAATTACAAAAGCATTTATCTCCAAAAAGCTTCTCCTTTTCAAACTTACATACTTTTTAATATTTATTATGTAAATTGCCTCAGAACTTAAAAAAGAGGGATAACTATCCAACTTATTATGTGAAGCTGGCATAATTATGATACCAAAAACACACAAAAAAATGATACCCAAAAATCCAACTTTAGATTTTTGTCACATAAATGTAATATGAGACTCTTAAATAATTTATCAGAAAGCATAATTCAGTGGCATTAATATTATTTCTTTAAAACCTGTTTCTAAAGAGAATTTGAGACAAATGCAACAGCATATTAAAGCAATAAAATGTTAAGACCAAGTAAGGCTTATCTTTGGAAGGCAAGAAACTCTGCCGATACTCCATTACAGTAGTAGAGCAAGTAAGAAAATTTCTAAGATTATCCCAGTTGCTACCTGGAAAGTCATACAGTAGAATTCAGTGTCCTTTTGGACTTCTGCTTCTGGCTAAGGCAGACTAGCTGTGTCAGACCAACCCTGCTGCCAAGAACTAAAAAAACTTAGGTAGATGATACAGAGCAACTATTTGTAGGCATTGGAAGATACAAGGACATTGAGGACTTTGAGGGGCCAAGATCCCAGAGAGGACAGAGGTCTAAAGAGACAGAATAAACATTTGGTACCACACGACCCTTCAGAGGTGAGCTTAAAAGCTATGACTGAAAAGCTGAACAGAAAGCTGAGGTTAAGCTGAGTAGAGTTTTCAGCACAAAAACTGGAGTTCAGGGATGATGGGGAGGAAAGACCCTGGTAAATAAACATCGTAGGCTTTCGGTTGAAAACCCCCCTCCAGAACGAACCCTTAGCTTTTCACTCCGAGTGTATGGTGAACCTAAAAATGATTCTGAAATCGAGCCCTCATAAAAACTAAAATGCAGTTTTGAATTAGCTGACATAGAGATTAAAGTGATTCACCCCTACTCTTAAAGCCTTGTCAGAAGCAAAATGAATCGTCTCTAGAGGATAGCGTCATTCAGAGCTTCAGATTATCTCTACATTTTTTCGCATGCAAGCCTGACATTCAGTCAAAAACTAGGCATATAAAAAGACTGGAAATTAAGAAAGAAGACAGGCAATAGGGTCTCCCACAGGCGATCCAGATATTAGGATTATCAGACTGGGACCTTAAAGTAATGTTGATCGGCCAGGCGTGGTGGCGCAGGCCTGTAGTCCTGGTACTTTGGAAGGCCTAGGTGGGAGCATCGCGATTGAGGCCAGGAGTTCAAGACCAGCCTGAGCAACATAAACATAGCAAGCCATCGTCTCTACAAAAAAATAGAAAAATTATCCGGGCATGGTGTCACATGCTTGTAGTCCCAGCTGCTTAGGAGGTTGAGGCAGGAGGATCGATTGAGCCCCCAGTGAGTGACGCTACTGCACTCTAGCCTGGGCAATAGAGTGAGACCCTGTCACAAAAACAGAAAAAAAAGTAATGTTGATTAGTATATTTAAAAAAATAAATGACAAATGGGGGATTTCAGCAGAAAACTAGAAACTATGAAAAAATATTAAATGGAAATTCTATAATTGAATAGTACAATGTAAATTAACTAGTTTACAATAATTTATTGTATATTTCAAAATAGCTAGAAGAGAATAATTCAGATGTTTCTAACATAAAGAAAATACAAATATTTAAGGTGATGGATATCTCAGTTACGCTGATTTGATCTTTATAAATTATATGACTATTAAATTATCACATGTATCCTTAAAAATGTGTACATTTACTATGTAGCAATTTAAAAAAAGAACATTTTTAGAAAGAAAAGTACAACTCTGGGGATTCAATAGGAGGGTGTAACAGTAGAGTACTCACAGATAAAAAAGAATTGGTGACCTGAAAGATCTATCAGAAGACAATATCTGTGCTGAAACACAGGGAGACAAAAGGATGGAAATGAAAAGGAAAACAAAAATACATGAGACCAATGGGACATTTTAAAAAGCGTAAAATACTTGTGATCGGAGTCTCAGGAGAGGAGAAAGAATACATCAGAAGCAATATTTGAAGAGAGAGCGACTGAGAATCTTCTAAAACTAATGCAAACTATCAAGCCACAGATTTAAGAATCACTGGAGACCTAAGCAGAATAAATACAAAACAAAACAAAAACAAGGGGAAAAAAGAGAAAGATTGCTAAAACAAAGGGAAAAAATCAGCCAAAGGAAGAACACACATTACCTTCAAAGGAGCAATAATAAACACTGATGATCTGTGCAGAAATGGAAATCAGAAGACAATGGAATATCTTCAAAATGTTGCAAAAAAATAACTGCTAACCTAGAAATCTGTATGAAGCAAAAATATCTTTCAAAAATGAGGGTAGAATGAAGATATTTTCAGACAGATGAAAACTTGAGAGAATTCATCCCCAGCAGATCCACATTGAAGGAACTATAAAGAAATTTTTTCAGGTAGAGGGAAAATTATCCCACATGGAGGTGTGAACATACAGGAAGGAATGAAGAGCACTGGAAAGGATAAACAGATAAATATATAGTGATGTTAACTGTATAAAACAGTAAAAATAATAAATGACAACAGCAACACAAAAAGCTAGAAGAGGATAAATATAGTTTAAATGTCCTAAGGTCTTTTTAATTTATATTAGACTTTAATGAGTCAGGGACACATGGTGTAATATCTAGGGAAGTCTTTCTCAACCATGTCTAATGAGAGAAACACATCCTAGTGCTCAAGGACAGGGATGAGCAAACTTCAGCCTGCAGGCCAAATCTAGCCTGCCACCTGTTTTAACAAATGACATTTTATTGGAACACAACCATGCCATTAGTTTACATATTGTCTATGGCTGCTTTCATGCTACAACACCAGAATTGAGTAGTTGCTGCAGAGACTGTATGGCCCACAAAGCTCAAAATATTTACTGTCTAACCCTTGATAGAAAAAGCTCCAGGTGTTGTGTACTGAATGTTTGTATGCCCCCAAAATTTGTATGTTGAAATTCTGACCTCCAGTATGATGGTATTAGGAGGTGGGGGCCTTTGGGAGGTATTTAGTTCATGGGAGTGAAGCCCTGGTGAATGGAATTAGTGCCCTTGTAAGAAGAGACACAAAAGAGCTTGCTGCTTTTTCTGTGCTCTCCACTGTATGAGGACACCATATGAGAAGACAGGATCTGCAAGCCAGGAAGAGGGCTCCCACCAGAACCTGACCATGCTGGCACCCTGATCTTAGACTTCCTAACCTCCAGAACAATGAGAAATGTTTGTTGTGTAAGCTACCCAGTCTATGGTATTTTGGTAATAGCTGCCAGAACTAAGATGTCTGTGCCAAGTCATCCCATTTTTATTATGAATTAACTTCTTTGCCTCTAGAATAACACTAGCTATGTAACATCCTTGTAAGAATTGAAAAAAAGTAATCACTCAGTATTTTCTGCAGCACATAATTTTTCCACGGAACTCAAGTTGAGAAAAACTACTTCGAAGATAACCATTAAAAGGATAGAAAGAGAATTTATAGCTGCAAAGCTAACAGAGGAGAGGGGAAATAGAATAGTAAAAACTACTTACTGTCCAAAATAAGACAAAAGAGAGAAAAAGGAATATAGACGAGGTGGGGCAAGTTTAAGTAGCGAGATTATCAATTTAAGTAACAACAGATAAAATGGATTTTAAGGCAAGACACATCCCTGGGAATGAAAAAGGAAATTTCTTAATGAAAAACAAGTCAATCCAGTAAGACATATATGTATGCACCTAATAACATAGCTTCAAAATACAAAAAACAAAAATCAACAGAATCAAAAGGAGAAAAGATAAATTCAATATCCCTGTTTCTTCTGTTAGACACAAATTGGGAAGAGCAGGATATTTGTTTACTATGACATAAACTCACAGACCAATTTCCATATCATACTTAATGGTAAAACCCTAAAAGAAGTCTCTCACTCTTATTATATTTCATAACCCACTCTGAGGATTTCTGCTTCCCATACCAGCAACTTTGAGCTCTCCTGGGATTTGGGGTTCTTATTTTCAAAGTTGGGAATGTTTCTACCACAGGACACAGAATGGTTCCGTTGAATTGAAAGATGCGGCTACCAGCCGTGTGGGGCTCTTTATGCCACTGAACCAACAGGTGGAAAAGACGTTGACTGGAGTACTTAATCCTGATTGCCAAGGGAAAGTGCAGTAATGCTATGCAGTGGGAACACGAGGACAGTGAAACTCAGGGAATTCTCTGGAGAGTCTCTGGGGACTCCTGTGCATAGTGTTAAAGAGTAATAAACTGCAGTACCCCAAAAAAGATCTACTGAGTCAGATCCTTCAGAAATGAAAATTGGCGTCATCCTGTCATGCGTGCTGAGATCCCTGACTAGCTGAGGCTCTGACTGAGGACAAAGAAGTGTGGGATGGATGGTGGAAGAAGAAAGCCAGAGACACCATCCATGACCTCACGACCAGTTACAGAAATGAGGATTGGAGTAACTTAGCATATTTTTTCTTGTTGCATCGGTATGTTTACATGTGTTAACTTTTCTTTCTCTTCTTTATTTTACATACAAATTATTGGAAGTTAACAGTTTGAGTTTAGAGAACAGAGTATTTAGCAGGACTATAACTGAATTTTAAGGAGCAGTTAATACAGCCAGTGATGGTTAGGACTGTGACGACTCATTTTGGGGAGAAGGTGAGAACATCTTCATTTCTAGAAAGATGGCTGCATGTTGTTAGGTGGAAACAGTTGTTTTGATGCTTACTATGTAAGTTTGAATGTGTGCAGAGGGTGCATGTGGAAGCCAGGTAGCCAAAGGGGTGGACTGTGCCAGTTATTAATTTGTCGCTGTGTGAATCCAAATGCGTGTATGCCCTGCGTTTGATGCTGGAGCTGGGCTGTAAACATTTCCCTATGGCTCTCTGGCTTCGTGTTAGGCTTTGTCGATAGAAAGCACCGAAGGCACAATGTGAAGAGGAAGAGAGGGGAAAAGGGGCTGTGTCTCCAGCGTGCTTTTTTTTGGTGTAGCAGTCAGCGGACTATCACAGGGGGGTCCTGGAGTCCTGCAGTGCTCACTTCAGTGGTACTTACGAAGCAGGTTATCCAACTCTTAACCCTCAAGGAAGTTTCTCCATCTCCTGGTAGGGCCTCCTGTAGACCAGCTAACTCTTACCTGTGCCCCTGGGAGGTCTCTTTATTACTGGCCAGCTGTGGGCTCTGTAGCAGCCACACCCTTTCCAGTCCTGCCAGGAGGGATCCTCTTCTAAGTTCTTAGCTTCTTTCTTATTCATACACACCTTCAGCTTAGAGCTAGTAATATGTGCTTTCTGCGTTTCCTCCCTCTGGACCCCTTAAAGACCTCTTTTTGTTTTGTTTTTTACCTCTCCAAAAACGTAACTACTTTTAACTAGTTAATGAAATCTTTATGTTAAATCTATCCTGTTCAAATTACTGATGTGGTTTCTGACTCTTGACTATTCCCTAACTGCTAACACCTACTAACAACATTACTGTTTAATCTTCTTTAACATTGCCCTCTAAATCTAGGCCAGTTAAATAAGGCAGCTGTAGTAGTTTTCTTTTGCTGCATAACAAATTACCACAAACTTAGAGGTTGAAAGGATAATCGTTAGTTCATAGTTCTGTAGGCCAAAAATCTAGCATGGTATGACTGGATCTCTGTTCGTGGTATCACAGGGCCAAGATAAAGGTGTTGGGCAGGCTGAATTCTTGTATGGAGGCTCTGGAGAAGAATCTGCTTCCAAGCTCATTCTTGTTGTTGGCAGAATTCAGTTCCTTGCAGTTGTGGGATTGAGGTATTTCCTGGTTGGCTGTCAGTAGAGTTCCTCTCAACTCCTAGAGGCCACCTGTGTTCCTTGCCTTGTAGCCTGCGGCTTCCAGCCAGCAAGTACGTGTTGAATCCTTGTACTTTTAGCTTCTGACTTCCTCTGTCCCCGACGGCTAAACCCAGATTTAAAACATTCATGTGATTAGGTCAGGCCCACCCGGATAGTCTCCCTATCTTAAAGTCAACTGGTATGGAGTTTGAATTACATCTGCAAAGTCCCCCCCAAATAGTACTTAGATTCATGTTTCATTTAGTAACTAGGGGAAGGTATGTATATACCAGGGGCCAGGAATCTTGGGGGATCTTAGAATTCTGAGTACCAAAACATGAAATAAAAATTAGAGGGGGAAAAGATGATTGTTATTTATAGATTATATATCCAGAAAACCCAAGATGATCAGCAGAAAAATTATTTGATACAATGTAAATAAATCAGTAACTTTACTAGACATCTACCGTCAATAACCATTTAGACAATATGTAGAATATTTGATCTAAAACATAATAATAATAAAATCATAAAATACTCAGAAATGAGCTTAACATGTATAGGAAATAAATAGGAAGAAAATGACAATTTCACTGAAAGGAAAAAATAAATGGAAAGATGTTCTCAAATAGGAAAATTAAATCCTATAGAGCTTTCAGTTAAATTAATTTGTAGGTTTAAAGTAGTTCTATTTTTTAAAAACATAGTATTTTTCTTTCAAACACAAAAAATGTAAATTTCATCTGGAAGTATAAAAAAATAATTTTTAAAAAAACAGTAATGAAGGGAAACTAGTGGTAGCAGATAACCAAAATTTTATGAAACTGAAACAATTAAAATAGTGTGGTCCTGACAGGAGCATGTGGTTATCAGTGGAGCAGAATGGTCTTCAGGCCCATCTGTTATACATGAATTTGGTATATGAAGAGTCAGTGTCACACACAGTGAGTAGAGAAAGGAAGGGTCATTTAGTCCTAGGTCACTAAATGACACCCAGCTACCATTGCTGCTTGATTAAAACAGAAAGCAAAGTAGATCCTAGTGTCTACCTACACCTCAATAAACTTCAAATAAAATATCTGTGTAAAAGAAAAAAATTTTAAGAAATCTAGAAAATAAAAATAGTATACTTGTAGTTTCTGTACATAAAAATAAAATTGTGGCCGGGCGCGGTGGCTCACACCTGTAATCCTAGCTCTCTGGGAGGCCGAGGCGGGCGGATTGTTTGAGCTCAGGAGTTCAAAACCAGCCTGAGCAAGAGCAAGACCCCGTCTCTACTAAAAAATAGAAAGAAATTAATTGGACAACTAAAAATATATAGAAAAAATTAGCCGGGCATGGTGGTACATGCCTGTAGTCCCAGATACTCAGGAGGCTGAGGCAGG
>CAUYSK010089339.1:0-14479 GCA_963575035.1 Avahi laniger
TATTTTTAGTTGTCCAGTTGATTTCTTTCTAATTTTAGTAGAGACGGGGTCTCGCTCTTGCTCAGGCTGGTTTCGAACTCCTGAGCTCAAACAATCCGCCCACCTCGGCCTCCCAGAGAGCTGGGATTACAGGCGTGAGCCCCTGCTGGCTCGGCCTGTTCATTTATTCTTTCAACCTTTAATGGATGCCAGCTGTGAGCCAGGAATTTGTTTTAACTTAAAAAGAGAAATCACAGAGGACCTGTGAGAACTTTCTTAATGGATTTTTAAGAGAGCTACAGAGAACTGGTCAGTAACAGATTTAAGATCAAACAACTCTGGTCTTCTGGGTCCTTGGTGTTTCTTTTATGTGAATTCCATAGTAGAAACTTGGTGAGCTAAGGAATGGGTAAGGAGTTACTTCTGTTTGCTCCTCTAGAACTACTGAAATCTGTCCCAGAAGTTTACACATTGGTACAGCTTCTCTACTCATTTGTCTGCTACTTAACTGAAAGTTTGTTACTGGCAGAAACTTCTTGTTTGCTGTGTCCTAGTAACCTGAGAGACAGCCTGATGTTTCATAAATGTTGATTGGGTAAGTGGGTAAATAGAGGCCACCATTAGATTCTATTTGAGGCCAGGTGCACTGACTCAGGCTTGTAATCCCAGCTCTTTGGGAGGCCTAGGTGGGAGAATCACTTGGGGCCAGGAGTTCAAGACCAGCCTTGGCAACATAGTGAGACACCCCGGCCCCCCGCCCCCCGTCGCTCAAAAAAAAAAATCAAAGAGGAGAAGGAAAATTAGCCAAGCATTGGTGGTGCATGCCTATAGTCCCAGCTACTCAGGAGGCTGGAACAAAAGGATTGCTTGAGCCCAGGAGTTCAAGGCTGCAGTGAGCTATAATGATGCCAATGTACTCCAGCCTGGATGACAGCAAGACCCTGAAAAACAAACAAAAAAACTCAATGGAAAATAGACTATTGGAAAGAAAATAGTATGCATTATTTATTTGTTTATGATTAGATTGTTTATGTACATCAGCTGTCCTCAACCTTTGGCACCAGGGGCCAGTTTCATGGAAGACAATTTTTCCATGGACTGGGGATGGAGGGGGGCTGTCTTGTGGGGGGTTGTGGTGCACAGCCTGTTTCCTACCAGGCCAGGGACTGGTAACGGGCCACGGACTGGGAGTTGCGGACCACAGAACATCACTGTCTTTCTGAAATGGATGACTTTCAGAAATGGATGACCATAAAGAGGTAGAAAGAGTCCTGGAACCCTTTAAGGTTATGTAAACAATCCTCCAGTAAATACTTAAAAATTTATTTTCAGGGCTTTGGGTGGAATACAAAGGTAAACAACCCCTTTTTTGAAAAGAGGTGATAAAATCTCCTTTGCATGTCTGTTTAAAATGGAGCACTTCGTGAGAGCAATTAAAATTTTAGAGCTGTTTTTCATTCACATTCTAGAAGTATGAGCTTCTAGCAACGTTCAAAATATTTACTGTGTTTTTTTCAGTGTGCTGATTTCAAATGAACTTGAGAATTCTATCAGAATTCTGGTGAATATATCATGACCACATTAATTTTTCACTAGATTCTTATTTCCCATTGTATGTCTTCTGAGAAAACAACAAATGAATTTCTAACAGCTTTGTTGAGAAATAATTGGCATACATTAAATTACACATATTTGAACTCTACAGTTTAGTATATCTTGGTATGTATACACCCAGGAAACCATCACCACAATCAAGATAATATATTCATCACCCCCCAAAATTTCCAGAGGCTCTCTTGTATCTCATCCCTTACCTTTCCCTGCCCCCACCCTGTGCCCAGGCAGCCACTGATCTCATAAAAAGTTTTAGAAAATGCAAACTAGTATATAATGACAGAAAACACAGTCTATTTGTTCATTCCATTGACATGAGAGAGAAGCTGTCGAGACTGCCAAAGTATTTCAACTTTTTTATCTGTTGACCTTTTTTGAGTTACTGTTGGTGGCCTATAGTAGATCACACATAAAGAAACTACCAAACAAATTTACTATAATTGCTAGAAAGCAGTGAGAGCCTTTCAATACTCTACAAAGAGAACAATGAATGGCTGGCTACTTGTCCTTATTTGATATTACATGCTTCCTTCAAATACTCTTATTTCTCTCTCTTGTAGATTGGGCTTTCTCAATATATGTGTGCTTTTCTTGAGTTGGATTTTTTATATTTTTCTTTGAAACAAAACAAATATCTGATAGTACTTCTAAAATGAACTTTTTTGCCCACATAGACTATTAAGAGTACTTAAGGTATTAAAGAAGTCTAAAGGAGTTTTTTTGGGTAGAGATTTGAGTTCCTGATAATGGCTTTTGCTTCCTTATTTTCTTTTTTGTTTTATTTTTTCTTTTTAAAAATATTTTGTTTTTTCTTTTTATTGAGGTAGATTTTTGGCCTTTGTTTTTGGGTTTTTTTTTTTGGTCCTAGACCTCATCATCTTAAGAACACTGTGTGGATTGACCACTGTGAGGATAAAACAGTGAATTGAATTGACTTTATATAACCAATCTTAAAATCAAATTTTTTAAATGATGTAGAGTTTTTGGGTGATTTCAGTTTATTTGCTGTTGCTGCAAGTTTGTTACTGAGTAATTAAAATCTGCCTTGACCCAGGCAGATTTCTTGAGAAATGAGTATTATTTTGAAACATTATAAATAAAACTAAATTCTGAGTTATTCTTGAGGAATGGCCATGTACTTTCTGGAAGCTTGTCTGAAATCACGAGCATTATTAAAAAGATTCAAGGAAGTAAATGTACTTTCAAGTTTGATTTTGTAATTCAGAGGTCTAGTTTTGTAAGTATTCATCAATTATTCCTAATTCCCATTCTTCTAATAATTGAAATACCTGTGAAATGAAGAGAAAAAAAATTAAAGCTGAACTTTCTTGTCCAACATAATTCCAACAGAACTGAGATACTAATTCTTAGATCTACATCTGTATTTTCAAGCACATCAACTTTAAGTAGAAGAAAATATTGAGGAAAACATAAGAAAAGTTTTGACGTACTTTTCCTTTTAAATAGATGAAGAACTTCCTGATTACATTATGGTGATGGTGGCCAACAAGAAAAGTCAGGACCAAATGACAGAGGACCTTTCCCTGTTTCTAGGGAACAACACAATTCGATTCACCGTATGGTATGTTTCTGAATATCTACGCCTCAGACCAAAGTTTGGCACAAATCACATTAGGTATTCTGTCTGGAAAAAGGTTCTTGATAGTCGAATTACATTCACTTTGGAGAGGTAGTTTGTGAGTGATGAGAGCACAGCCTCTGGAGCCAGCCAGGTTGAATCCTGGCTCTGCAGCCTGCCTCAGTTTCTCCATCTGTAAAATGGGAATAGGAGATTACCTGTATAGAATTGTGAGGATTACATGAGCTAATACATGTAAAGTGCTTTCAGGTGTGCCTGGCCCATAGGTGTTTTTAGTGTATGTCAGCTGAAATTATTGTTTCTTTCTTAAACTTCTACAACTTATAGTTCCTTCCCCCACCTCCCCAAAATCAGTTGTACATGTTTACATTGAATTTGCTTCATATATTACTTTATCCGGTGAACTATTAATACTTTTCGTGGGGTAAGGTTTTTGTTTTTATTTTTCTTTTTAAGTTTTTTTAATTCATGCCTTCATTTAACAAATACGAATCTCAGACGTGTTTTAATTTTGGGATTTTAAAATAGGCAACTTTGTTTTCAAATATAAAGTACTATTATTTTTCAAACCACATATGCCTTTAGTTGAGAATACTGATTAAAAGCATAAGATTCAATTTAAGAAGGCCAGGCAGGTTTGAGGTGGAGTAAGGTTAGGCAAGGGTAATGATGTGGCTGAAAATAGAAGCAGGAAATAGTCATGTAAAGGCCCTCAGACTAGGAACCACCATTTACAGTGAAAGTTGGTGACAGAGCAAAAGTTAAGTGAGCAAGTGGCCTGCTCAGTTTGCATGGCCAGAGACACAGAGGGATTAGGAGGCACTAAGGAGGGGGATGATGCTGATTAACTTCTTGCCTTTGTACCAGTGATGGTCTTCAAGGTGTTTTTGCCCTAGAAGGCAACTGTACGCTTTACAGCTCTTGTGAAGCTGCCTTAACGGAATGCTCTGGTTTATATTGTACAATTTTGAAGATGATCATTAGAATGCAGTGGTCCTCAGATGTTATGATGCACTCCCTGCTCCAGGGTGGCTGACCTAACCCATTTGTTACAATTTGTTCCTGAAGCTCAGCCAAAAAAAAAAAAAAAAAAGATCATGGTGCTTTTGACTGTGGAAATTACCGTTATTGTGAGTACTTTTTCCTTTTTATAAATCTTTAGTAGTCCTAGTATTTTTGTTCATAGACATTTTTTATGACTTGACCTTAGTTCAACCTTTGGATCACACTGGGTTTAACTCCAGCTAATCTAAGATGGGAGAGTGACCTAGTAGATTCTTTCTCAAATAACTTGATAGAATACTTCAGACAGATTTCTTATACTACTAACTGAATCTGAGTTTAACATCGGATTAATTTTCTCATGTTGCCTTATTCAGTTCTTTAACATGTACTGATGCAAGGGATGATGTGTCTCTTATTTTGGCACTTTGGTCTTGTAAGTTACGTATTTATTAACACCAACCCCAAACAGACTATCTCAGTTCTTTGGAGCCATGAAATCATTGCATCCTTGGGGACAGTGGCATGTGACTAGGATTCTCATTGAAACGTAATGAGATTTCTGGTATTTTCGGAAAGTATCACCTCTTGAAAGGAATGTGAGGCAAATTTGCCTTGTATTAATATATAACTACTAAAATAGGTTATGTTATAAGCAAGGATGTGGCCTGTATTGGCTTATAGCATCTTTTTTGAAAATAATTATAGTGAAATAGTATGGCATATTTTGAAATTATTGATAACTTTGCACATCTCAGAATTGAGTTGCTCAAGAAACCATAGAAGTAGGTAAAATACACACTGTGCTTAAACAATTATAATCAGTATTTTGTGGTTTTGATACTTAATCTTGTTTTACTGTAGCTACATTGAGTCCTTAGGAAATAAGGTAACATTTTTTGTAGAATAAGACTCTGTGGTCAAATGTATTTTGCCCTTAGATTTGCAGAGGCTAGATGTTGAAAAAAGTGAAGGGAAAAAAATATGATTTTTAATTGACTTCTACAGTATTCCTATAAAGCCTTTTTTAAAATGTGAAATATGAAAGTTAATTTTAATACTATTCATTAAATACCACTTAGCAATATTTATCTGAATATTATGTCATCAGATTTAGTGTGGCAGTTCACATAAGATTGTTCTTCAGGGAAGCTTCATTTTTGTTTTTGTTTTGTTTTTTAGGCTTCATGGTGTATTAGATAAACTTCGCTCTGTGACAACTGGTAAGATTCATGGTGGTGTTTTGTTGTGTTTTTTGGATTTTTTGGGGGATGATATTCCTACTTGCTATAGCATATGATTTGTTTCTTTCTAAAGTCATTTAGAGTGCTTTGGGAAAAAACTCATAACTTTGAAAACAGTGGTTCATTTGAACTTTTTAAGGAAGCACGTAATTTTTATGAATTTAAGAGCAGTACTTTTAATATAATTCAAAGATAATTTAAGCAGTGAAGAGGGAGTACTGTGATTTATCCTAGGGAAATAATTAATAGATGAGTGCAAAGATTAGCCTCAAGGATGTTTCAGAATTTTCTAATTGAAAACTAAAAGTCTAGTAATAAATTTAATAATTTATTATACTGCTATATATGGAATAATATTCAGCTATTAAAAATAATGTGGAAGAATATACATACAAGATATATCTTAGTTTTCAAAAAATGTGTATGTATACTCTTCCCCTAAAAAAAAAGACCTTTGAGATAATTGGTGGTTTTTGTTTATATTTTTTAAATGTACTACAGTAAACTTGTATCACTTTTGAATTAATGATGAGGGAGGAAAAAATTTAAACTAATAAAAAAGTTGAAAAGGACTGTATTTTTCTTTTCAGAACCCTCTAGTCTAAAGTCTTCTGATACTAACATCTTTGATAGCAACGTGCCTTCAAACAAGAGCAATTTCAGTCGGGGAGATGAGAGAAGGCATGAAGCTGCAGTGCCACCCCTTGCCATTTCCAACACTAGACCTGAAAAGAGAAATTCCAGAGTTTCTACGAGTTCACAGGAACAGAAAACCACTAATGTCAGGTAAGAGTCCTGTGTAGACCTGTGAAATTTACATTATTTTTATATGTGTCAGATGCTGTTTTCAGCAATTTTTATTCTTTTTTTTTTTCTTCCAAGGTCCAAGCATTCAGACATATGTTTTCAGCAATTTTTACAAATATGAAATGATCATGAGCAGTTTTTGAATAAAATAATGGATAAGACCTAAGTATATGATTATCTTTTATCTCAAATGTAGTAAATCAAAGTTTCAAGAAAGTACAATTTCAGAGTAGTTTTGGATGAAATATGTAAAGGGAATAGCCACAGTTTTTCATTAAAAATTTAAAATTTTTTTTTTCTTACAGCTAATCACATGAAGCAGTGGTAGGGGAGAAGGAACAAAGGAATCTGTAACTGGTTGTGATCAATTAGTTGTAAATACCACTGCACTCAGACCAGCCTCATTAAAATTTTTAAACATTCCTTGAAGATTTGATGATAATTGCTCTGATTTGTTTGTAATATGTTTTGTTCCTTTTTTAAATAGACAGACTTATGATGATGGAGCTGCAACCCGGCTAATGTCAACAGTGAAACCTTTGAGGGAACCGGCACCCTCTGAAGATGTGATTGATATTAAGCCAGAACCAGATGATCTCATTGATGAAGACCTCAATTTTGTGCAGGAGAATCCCTTATCTCAGAAAAAACCTACAGTGACACTTACATATGGTTCTTCTCGCCCTTCTATTGAAATTTATCGACCACCTGCAAGTCGAAATGCAGATAGTGGTGTTCATTTAAACAGAATGCAAATTCAACAGCAGCAAAACAGTATTCATGCTGCCAAGCAACTTGATGTACAAAACAGCCGGGTGTATGAAACAGGACATTTGTGTGAACCAGAAGTGCTTAATAGCTTAGAAGAGACTTATAGCCCCTTCTTTAGAAACAACTCAGAAAAAATGAGTATTGAGGTTTGTATATACTTTTAAATTCTGTCTAGCTAGGCTGAAAATTAGCAGTTGTTAATACCAAATAGTATGTGAAGTAACTAACCACATATTTCAAATTTATTTTAAACTGATTTCTCTGCTACTCAATATAATACCCCAGATTTTCCTCTCCATCACTGGCTCCTAGAGATATTTCCTGTCACATCTGTATACCTTCTTGGGATTTCTAGCCTTTGAGATAGTTTTAACCTCTTATTTTTGGCAGGGGGGCCGGGGGGGGGAGGTTAGGTCAATTTTAGATTGTTCATGGTAACTACTAATAAGCAACCAAGTAACTCCATTTTATTAGTTTTCTTAACCATGCTATATGCAGCTGTTAATAAAATGAATGTAAAGCTCTAATTTTTGTTTTAGCTAAAGGTTGGCTATTTGGGATAATATTTATATTTTTTAACAAATACCCTGTGAATTCTTAACATGATTGGTTTTTTTCTTAACATGTTAACTGCCATGTGAGTTGTATTTAATGCTACTTTCGAGCACCGGGCCTCTTGAAACACATAACTCACACGTCTCTTTGGGAGCCACCTGGTGCACAGGCAACTCACACTGCCATGCTGTAGCGTATGTGTTAGTGATTGGTGGCCTCCTAGGCAAAACCCTGCATTCAGTTTGTGAAAATCTTGTTGATGTTCTTATTGTTACAATTAATACTGACAGTTTAATTCTAAAAACATGGATTGCGTTGCATATAACTCATGCACAGAAAACGGTAAAAAACAACAAAATTTTCATTAAATTAGAAAGGATTTTTTTTTCCGAAGTTTTTATTCTATTTTCATAATAAAATGCTGGCCCCAAGGAAAAATTTTTTTTTCTAGTGTGGCAGTGTGTTTAAAATGAAAAAATATTCTGTGGTAGAACTTTGTTATTTTCTGAGATTAGGTAAGCATAAATTTATCTGATTGCAGGATGAAAACTTTCGAAAGAGAAAGTTGCCTGTGGTAAGTTCAGTTGTTAAAGTAAAAAAATTTAATCATGATGGAGAAGAGGAGGAAGAAGATGATGATTATGGGTCCCGAACAGGAGGCGTCTCCAGCAGCGTGTCTGTGCCAGCAAAGCCTGAAAGGAGGTAACTGAGCATAGCTGTAAATTAATATTTACCTGCCTGATGGAGTGAGTGTCTTGGTTTTCTTGAAGAGGATAATCGTGACAATAAAAATGTGATGTAGTGACATGTAAGACTTTTCCATTGGCTTTTGAGAGGCATGTATTAATGAGATAAATTGTTTAACATTGGAGAGGATTGCTGAGAATATTAAAATCAAATAAGGGGAGTGGGCAATATTGATCCAGATTCATTATTGTTAAAAATTCCAGTCTAGTTTCTAAAAGGGACAGCTAGTCTGTTTAAAACCTAGAGAAGGCTGTAGTAAAGGCATAATGAATGGATAGCATTTAAAGAAAAATTTTAAATTTAATAAAAATAGCTTTCTTTTTTAGACCTTCTCTTCCACCTTCTAAACAAGCTAACAAGAATCTAATTTTGAAGGCTATATCTGAAGCTCAAGAATCTGTAACAAAAACAACTAACTATTCTACAGGTAAATTAAATGTATTATGTTTACATTGGGTAGAAGATTTCTATAAACTCATGAGTAAGCTGAAAATGATTTGTGACTCCAAGATTTGTGGTAAAATAAAGGTGTCTGCCAGACTAAGATGAGGTTCCTCTATAGAAGAATGGTTTTAAAAGGAGATTTGACCATCCACTGTCAGTGGAATTTAGTTCTTTGAGCACCATGCAATGCCTTTTATTCTCCCTTGTTGGTAAAATATTAATATATAATAAAGATTTTAAAAGGAGTCTTAATAAAGTGGAACTTTTGTGTTAATAACATTAGATTCAATGTTAGATACGAATTTATGATATATAAAAGGGAATAAAATTGGAAGCCAGGCACAATGGCTCACATCTGTAATCCCGGTACTTTGGGAGGCCAAGGTCGAGAGATCCCATGAGGCTAGGAGTTCAAGACCAGCCTGGGCAACATAGCGAGACTCCCTCTTTACAAAAAAATTTTAAAAATTAGCCAGGCATGATGGCACATGCTTGTAGTCCCAGCTACTCAGGAGGGTATGGCAGAAGGATCACGTGAGCCCAGGAGTTTGAGGTTCTAGCAGGCAATGATTGTGCCACTGAAATACAGCCTGGGTGACAGAGTGAGACCCTGTCTTTCAACAAAAAGAGTAAAATTGGATAAGTGGCTGAAGTTACAGAAATTTTTTTAAAACTAATATATAAACAGATTGGTTTCTTTCAGTGGAACCCATTAATAGAATATAAGACAGAGAATTACCTCATTTGTGATGTTCCTGCCGCAGTCCTCCTGGAAGCACTAAGTCATTTTATGAGAAAATGTAAAAGTATTACATGTTTTTAAAACAAAGGAGATGAATTAGCTCTGAGCTGATCTTTAAGGAAAGTTCATTCTGAAATGCAGACTAAATGCTGGGTGTTATGTTGTCATTAAATTCTGGACTCTGTCTGACTTGCTTTAGCCAGTGTGTAAAATTTGTGTTAAGATGATGGTAATTACCTACTCTGAAAATATTTTTAAATTTTTGCTGTGGATTTGATGAATGCTCTTACAGCATTGCTCTGCTTGTCCATTTTCTCTTGCATCTCTTTTGTGACCACCTTCCTGAAATGGAGTAAACTGTTAGCCATCTAATTTTTGATCCTGATACTCCTCTGTCCTCTTGCTTTTAAGCACTTTCCCTAATTTAACTTGAGCATAAAATTGAATGGGTTTTGGCAAATAGAATAAGGATTATCAGGCAAGGGTCAACACTTGACCTAACAATTTATCTGTTTACATTCCCTTTTCTGGTTTATCAGCAATGTTAATTGTCTAGAATGATGAGAAGTTTAGAGAATTTCTATGACCTTGAAATATCCTGCTTTTATAATCCCCAAGTTTTAAGAAATAGCACTGAAATTTCTTTCTTAGGTTATCTAAATTACAATTTAAAATTGATAGAAGATCATGAAGCAGAGCCTAAACTGCATTTGCTTAAAAATGAATATGTGTATGTTGTAGTATGATGTATCATATTCATGGCATGTGGCTTAAAAATGTTTATGTACGTATAGGTAATAAGTCAGCTATCTCTCTCAAGAATGTTGTAGAGAAAAAAAATGAGTAGTATCTATGCACTATTTTGAACTCCTTATATGTTCTAATCTAAAGCCAAGGAGGCATTTATGTCTAATATGAAATGTTCACTGTTGAGTGTTGATGTGTTAATGCATTTGTATTTCCATCTTTTTTGCTTTTATGTTAAAGTCCCACAGAAACAGACACTTCCAGTTGCTCCCAGAACTCGAACTTCTCAGGAAGAACTGCTAGCAGAAGTGGTCCAGGGACAAAGCAGGACTCCCAGAATAAGTTCCCCCATTAAAGAAGAGGAAGCAAAAGGAGATAATACAGAAAAAAGTCAAGGTAATAATTGAAATGATATTTTACTCTCTGTTACACTTTTTTCATGAGGCATTAAATGTTTTCCAATGGATTTTTAAAAAATATTAGTTACATTATGAAAAAAGTAATGACTAAGAAAAATAGAATGAGAAGGTACTGTGAGGAGGATTTATACCTGTATTTTTCATAAATTTTTAAGTCTTCATTGTGGGCATTTTTAATGTTCTCAGAAATAGAAAGACTAGTACAGTGAACTCCCATGAGCCCAGTCACCCAACCTTATTAATTATCAGAATTTTGCTGGTCTTTAGAAAGCTTCTACTTAAAGACATACGTATTTTTATGTTCTTTCTTTCCCTCTTTTTGTTGGTCCTACCTCTGTTCTCTGGAACTTGAAATTTTAGTTATCTTTAAATCTCTCCCCTCCCTTAGCATCCTGTCTGTGACCTGCCATGTCCAGCTGGCCCTGCTTTATCTCCTTGTGCCTAACATACTGCAGTTAACTTCCAACTGATCTTTCTGTTTCCTTATTCTCATCTCCCCTCTACTCCCCAGCTCCTGCACAGTCTCCTAACTTCCAAAATGTAACTGTCATTATGTAACTCCTTTGTGAAATTGTCTCCCCTCTTATTGCCCAGGACTGATGCCATCAGTTTCAACTTACGTAGCTTAGTTACGTGGCCCCTGGACCTGCCCAGCCCTTCTCCTTTAATCTCAAACCTTCTGTTCCGTCAGGAAAGATTCTGGTTTCTTCTGTTTCTCTTTTTCTACTAAGATCTGAATTTTAAAATCCCACCCAAAAAATTTGTACGCTCATCATGTTGTTTCTAACATACTTTTCTTGAACCTTGGAATACATTTTTTTATTTCTCCTAAGTGTGTCCTTTATATTGTTGCAGGTTTCATGAAACCTTATGATTTCAAAATTGTGGGTTTCATGAAGCCTTTGTGATTTCATCCTGTATTTGTTTCTTCATTCTGTCTCTCTTTAAAAATCTTTTGACTGCATTGTGCAATTTGCCATGTCGGCATTATGTACTGTTTGATAAATGATGGACCTGAGAACAAGAAAACCCCAGAACAGCCAGTAGATACTAACTGGAAAATGCAAATGGGCCAATCTAAGAAGTGAAACTGGGAAGGATTTTGCACAGTGTAGTAGCAGGTGAGGCTAAAGGTCTAAGGGAGCTGGGGAAGTCTCCTCCTCAACTGGTTGTGCCAGGGTTCCCTTCAAAGACAGGAGTCCACATGAGAGTCCTCAGTAGAATCAAACTTAACAGGGAAACAGACAATAGAGATAAAGAAAATGAATATCAGATAAAAGTGGGGAAGAAAAACAGAACTAGGAAATCTCAAAACAGTATGTCACTTTTTTTTTAGCATCACAAAATCAACAGAAGAGAGTCTTCTCTGAAGTTAGAATAGCTATCTAAACCAAACCTCCTGCTAAAATGAACAATAGAAAAGTACCAAGGTTAAGTCCTATACCAAGTTAAAAGATAAAAGGGAATAATGGGCAAAATAGCATTGTTTCAGGGAAAGAACACAAAGATATACTAAGAAGATAACGCTATTTCAAAATGAGCTAGAAGACATTAAGAAAATCATACAAGACATGACAAACAGAATTAGAAAAACTTTGATATACAATGATAAGAATTAGAAATAAAAGAAAATTTATTTAGAAATGAATACTAAAGAAGTCAAGAATTAGTATGTCTTAATAAAATAAAACATCTTCAGAGAAATCGAAGATAAAAGGGAAAAAATGTTTTTAAAATCAAAAAGAAGGCCGGGTGCGGTGGCTCACGCCTGTAATCCTAGCTCTCTGGGAGGCCAAGGCGGGTGGATCATTTGAGCTCAGGAGTTCGAAACCAGCCTGAGCAAGAGCAAGACCCGTCTCTACCAAAAATAGAAAGAAATTAATTGGATAACTAAAAATATATAGAAAAAATTAGCCGGGCATGGTGGCGCATGCCTGTAGTCCCAGCTACTCTGGAGGCTGAGGCAGTAGGATCACTTGAGCCCAGGAGTTTGAGGTTGCTGTGAGCTAGGCTGATGCCACGACACTCACTCTAGCCAGGGCAACACAGTGAGACTCTGTCTCAAAAAAAAAAAAAAAAAAATCAAAAAGAATTCAGGAGAGTAGCAAATATTGAATACGGGCAGTAGAGATACACAGTGTATTTATAAAAGGAGTCTCTGAAGAAAATACGAGAGAATAAACATCTTCCAGGAAAAGTTTTCTGAAGTAAAAACATATTTTTGAAACTACTTTCTGACAGATTACACAGTATACCCTGAGAATGTTCACCTAGAACCATGAACACCAAGATCTATGCTACAATTAATGGAATTTTAGGAAGAAAGAGAAAAATCACTAGGGCATCTAGGCAAAAAGAGCACATGACTTAGGAAAAAAAAAAGGTAGATTATCATCAGACTTTTCAACAGTATCACTTTATGCCAGAAGAAAATGGGCTAACATATTTAGGGTATTATAGGAAAGAAAATGTGAGCCAAGAACTTAATGTCCAGCAAAAGTGACCTTCAAAAAGGGCACCAACTGTCACCTATATGCAGGAATTCAGAAACTGTTAATCCCATGAACTTTTAAGGAATCTAATGGAGTATGAGCTTCAGACAAGTAAAACCCTATTGTCCTGAATTTGCATTGGAAATTTTTATGAACTCACCATTGTATTTTATGTATAAATAAATATGTTTTTCTCTAGTTCCGTCTATAGAAAGGCATAGAAACAATGACTAACCCATAGTACTGAGAATCCCTCATTCCCAGATTTTGGTCTTAGAATATTTCCTATTTTGTGAACCAGGCTTCTTGAGAAATATCTGATTCTAGGTCTAGGGAAGGAAATGGTAAGATGATCCCAGAATGTCTCACCATCCCAGATAGCAGGGAAGCTATCAGTGAATGACAGTCATGTTGAAAGGATGCAGGAGCCAGCTTAAGTTCCCATTGGTGAAAGAGTGAATGATTTGAGCTTCATTAAGGGAGAGAATTCCTATGGGTTAAATGCCCATGAACAGGTTTAAATTCATGATTTCATAATAATACATTTTTTCAAATTAACCCTAATTGGTCACCTTCTGGAGGATAGCAAATACTAATTCATTGTCTTGAAAACTGGGTAAATAAAATAATTGAGCATTTTATTTTATTTTTTTAATTAATGCTTACCTGAGAATATGCTGTTTTTTTCTGTAAACAAGTACCGGTACCACTAGGTAACCAAATACTACAGGAGTTGGCACCTCTTTTTGTAAATAAAAGTTTACTGGAACCAAACCACACCCATTCATTTACATGTTACCTGTGGCTGTACTACAACCTAAGTCGAATAGTTGCAACAGACCATACAGCTTGCACAGCCTAAAATAGAAAATGTTTGCCAGCCCCTGCTAATAGTAGATGAGAGAAGCATCTTGTTTTAAAATGATTGAAGTGGTAGAATTAGAACTGTTTTTTCTTTTTTTTTTTTTTTTGAGACAGAGTCTCACTCTGTTGCCCGGGCTAGAGTGAGTGCCGTGGCATCAGCCTAGCTCACAGCAACTTCAGACTCCTGGGCTCAAGCAATCCTACTGCCTCAGCCTCCCAAGTAGCTGGGACTACAGGCATGCGCCACCATGCCTGGCTAATTTTTTCTATGTATTTTTAGCTGTCCAATTAATTTCTTTCTATTTTTGGTAGAGACAGGGTCTCGCTCTTGCTCAGGCTGGTCTGGAACTGCTGAACTCAAACAATCCTCCCGCCTCGGCCTCCCAGAAAGCTAGGATTACAGGCGTGAGCCACTGCGCCTGGCCTTAGAATTGTTTTTTCTTAAAGGGCAA
>CAUYSK010089340.1:0-10381 GCA_963575035.1 Avahi laniger
GTTCTTGATAACACTATCAAGATCCTAAAGATATTTTGAATTCCCAAAAGCACCAACAAAAGGGACCCACCTTCTCCAAATATGGTCTAAAATCCCTTTTGTGCTTTCTTAGTCTGGCCACTGTCATGGGATGATGTAAGAGTAGCAGGATGAAATAAAAATCTTCAACAGTGTTTGACTAATGTGAAGCCAAGAGCAAGTCACCCTCTAAGAAGGAATCAGGCTTCTGTTGTGGAGTAAGAAGAGTAGAATGAATCCTGTCTTGAAGGAAAAAAATCACAAATTTAAAATTTACTTTTCCTCCTTGAGAAGGAACAAAGATCTTAGGACTTTAGGGTTGGTAGAATGATTGAATGCTTTGCTGCATCAAAATATGACAGATTCATTCACTAGTGAAATTTTCTTTCTTGTTTTATTTGTTTGATGTCTTTTAAGGGGCTAGAACATGGTTTTTCAACCCTGGATCTGTATAACTTACCATTGCTTGACAGGTCATATATGTTTGTCTTGACCAGTGCTTATTTGATTCTCTTCTAATAATCCCCTTATTAAAGAAAACAAAAGGAACGTTGAAATGATTTTTAACTATCAACTCAATTAATCATTCTGATTAATTGGTAGAATTAACAGTGTTCTCCGGATCAGCTCCATGTAGCGTTGCTGGATAAAACACAGAATACTCAATTAAATTTGAAGTTCAGATAAATGATGAATCATTTCTAAAGTATAACTATGTCCCCAGTACTGCAAAAGATATACTTATACTAAAAAAATTTCTTGTTTATCTTAAATTTAAATTCCACTGGGTGTCCCATATTTTTATTTGTTAACTCCAGAACCACATTGAGTAAGCTATACCTTAGATCTAGAGTAGTCTCTTCATCACAGTTTTTAAACCATTTTATTCCAGCCAATGAGGTACAAATGTCCCCATGAAGGAGGCAGGCAGTTCGGTCATGTAGAAGGCACAGGTGTTGGGGATCTGGGAGCACCTGCTTGGGTTGTTTACCGATTGTTTGTCCTTGAGCAAGACCCTCCAAGCTCTCTTAGTTCCAACTTCTTCATCTGCAAATTAGAGGTTTGTACTGGTTTCTGGCTGCTCTCCAGGGCCCTAGGTTTTCATGCCACACTCTCCAGGGTCGTCTGAAGAGAGGAAGATGAGCACGAAGAGCTGAACTTCAGGCCCCAACTCTGCTTCAACCTGAGAAGCTACATTTTGGGCTCTCCTGTTGACATTCAATATTGCTTAGATATAGTATTTGGGGGCTTAAATTAAAAAATGAAAAATTGCAAACCATTCATGTAGATGTTTCCAAGGATTCCCCCAGTTCTACATGTTACAGGAGTCTGTAAGAGACGCAGAAGGGAAAAGAGAGAGACACAGCCCAGTAGTGTGAGAAACTCTGAAAATGAAGCATGCGTTGACTTTGACTATCACGTTTGCCAAGGAAACTCTATTTGTTTCTCTTTTCCACGAGCTTTATTTCCCTCCTGTGAGTACGATAGTATATGTTTCCCTTCCACATGGGAAAATGCTCTGCCAAAACAAAATGCTCCAGAAGTGTTAATGAAGTTTTATGGCTAGCAGATTTGGGGTTAGAAGTCGGACAGAGAGAAGAGAATTTACAGGCATCCCAGGGGAGAGCTTAACTAGACACAGAGACGGTGTCCTAAACAGCCTTTCTGTGTCCAGGTTATTGCACACTTTGCTATAACAAACTGTGACAGACTCATCCACTACCAACATTTTCTTTCTTGTTTTATTCGTTCAATACATTTCCAAGAGCTAGAATTCCGTTTCTCAATCCTGCATGTGCATTACAACTTCTTAGGAAGTTTTTAAATAATGCTGATGCCAAAGCCTTGTTCCTAGAGGCTGTGATTTGATTGGTTTGAGCCAGGACAAAGGCATTGGCAATTTTTATTAATAAAAGGTTCCATTGTCTTCCAATGTGCAGCCAAAGCTGAGAACCACTTAAAATGTGAGCAGATCTATCCTGGGTGCTGAGGAGAAACTGTCACCCACTCAAGGTGCTCTTGTCTGTGCCAGGGACTAGCCCTTCCTTCTGAGGTGGGCGGGAAGGGCCTCAGTTCAGCTCTAAGGCCAATTGCAACTGTGTGGGGAAGGCTCCGTCCCCTCCCCGTCTTCCTGCAAGCATGCCGTCCTTACAGTAACTGCTCTTCCTGCCACATCCAACTTCAATCACTGCCAAGTTCTCTGCTCTCTCTTAGGCCAAAGCTCTTTAAGAGTTTGCTACACTTGAGGTTTATGTGTCTTTACTTCCCGGTCCCTTTTTGCATTTTTGTTATGACATATTATGTACTTAGAAAAGAGTAGATGCTGCATGTGTAATTTATGAAGCCTCATAGTAAAACAAATATCTGTGATCCTGCCGCCAAATTTAAGATTATCCTGTTACTAACACCATGTTTGCTTCCCATTCACTCTTTTTATTTGGTAATTACTTTTAAAGATATTGGAAAAATTGTCTGCAACATTCGTGCCAGGCAAAAAGATATGAAGAATAACAAGAAAAGGAACATCTACATACCACCATGCTGTGCAATACAGTGTTCCCAGTCTATTGACTCCCCCCTGTGACTCTTCAATCCTACCTGCTTCCCTCTACAGATAAATATTCTGCTAAATCTTGTATTCAGTATTCACTTGGCTTTTGTAATAACTTATCACAGTTGCATCCTTCAGCAGTGCTAGTTTGGCTTGTTTTTGCACTTTATCCAAGCTCCTCTTTATCTCTGATCGGGCTTTTATTCCAACCACCAACCTGCCAAATGCAAGGCTAACAGTCTCTAGTCTGACACTATCAGTCTCCCCGCTCCAATGGACACCCTCAATCTCTCTCTCTCCTTGGCAACACAGTGTGGTGCATTCTCAGAGTCTTCCACCCACCTCGCATGAGTTCCTTCCTTCTCAGTTCACTTTATCTGATATTTCTCCTCTTCCCATCTTTTATATATTGGAATGCCCAGAACTCAGACCTCATCTAAACACCTACCTCTTCCCTATCTAAACACACTTTCCAAGTGACCTTATTAGTCCAGTAGCTGTAAGGGCCATCTATTTGCTGATAGATAGATTCTGCGAATCTATTCTCTCTCTCTATTCTTCTCCCATTGGTACATCCAACAGCTTCTTTGACATCTTCACTTAGATACCTAATATCAACTTTCAAAGTAGCATGCAAAAAATATACTTGTTTTCCTTACCAAATTGCTTCTCTCCAAGCCTTTCCCCTTTCAGTAAATGGCAGTTGCATCCTGCCAGTTACTTGGGCCAAAATTCAAATTCTTGGAGTCATTCTCAAGTCCTTTTTTTCTCTCAAATAGCACATCCAACCCATGGCAAATCCTGTGAGCTCTATCTTTGGAAGCCATCCTGAATTCGCCCCCTTCTCACTTCCTTTACCGCGGTCGTCTTTGTGAGAGCCTGCTCGTGTCTTGCCTGGATCCCTCGAGAGCAGCCAATCTGGTCTCTCTTCTTCCATCCCGCTTTCCCTCTGCCCATTCCCACTCCAGTTAGCTCTCCACACCCTTGCCAGAGGAATCCTTTAAAACATTAATCGGACATTGGCTCTATCCTTCTCCAAGTCCTACTTTCCAGTGCACTGACCTCTACCCGACATGGTTCCCAGCTTCCTTTCCATCCCCACTGCCTCCCTCCTTTTCCTTCTCACTCTACCCTCCACTCCAGCTTCTATTCCTCAAACGCCGAGCCCTTTCCCATCTCAGAGTCTTTACACTTATTATTGTTTCTGCCTGCAACAATATTGATTCCACTGCCTCCTTCCGGCTTCTGCTCAGATATCCCCTTCTCAGAGAGAACTTCCCCGACCTCCCTATTTGCTGTAGCATATCCTGATAGAAGCATTTTAGTAATAGATAATCTGGGTGACTGTTGTACTCTGGGCTCCAACAGCAGAACT
Source organism: Avahi laniger (assembly GCA_963575035.1). Classification (NCBI taxonomy): domain Eukaryota; kingdom Metazoa; phylum Chordata; class Mammalia; order Primates; family Indriidae; genus Avahi; species Avahi laniger. The sequence continues at coordinate 3,945 of CAUYSK010089340.1, forward strand.
GGGTACATAACAGGTGCTTCATAGATATTAATGGAATGAAAATGTCATGTTTCCGTGCTCACAGTCTTACAATGGAATTGGAGCAAATGAATCATGCACTGGTTCCATTAAGGATTTTGTTTCAAAGTAACAAACTAAAGGCAATTTGCATAGAAAGGGAAAATGTATCACGGAATGTAGAAATATATGCTTGAAACTAATGATAAAAGTGCAAATGGGTCTGCCAGAGAGAGAGAGAAAGAGACAGACTGAATCTCTGTCCACATCCTCTCCATCTCTCATGTCCCTTCTTGTCCCTGTGTCTGCCTCACTCACTCTGTCTCTACTAACCAATTCTCCCTGTCCTGCAGCTTCACAGCGGGTGGGGGATGTCCAGCCTGCAGAGAGACTGTAGTCACCTGCAGAGAGAATGACTTCTCAAATCCAGGCCTCTTGAGAAGAAACCCTTGCTTGGCCAGTTAGAATTGGGTGTCCCTTTGTGGCTGGGAGAACAGTGCTATTTTGTTCTAGAAGCTGCCCTGAGGTCCACCCCAGTAATTGGGGGAGAGGGGGAGAACTCTGTAGGAGTTCATGGGGACCTAGGTAGACATTATTAAAAGATGTTCATGGCCTGTTTAAACTACAATCACAAGAATCGTGATTTGGGTTCCACTCTCTTTTCCCTCTGCTACGCTGTCAGACATCTGCTGTCTCCATACCCCAGAGTCAAGGACTCCACATTTGAAGGAAGTCTCCTCATGGCTCTGCCTCTGTAGCTGTCACTGTGACGTGGCTTCTGTTGCTATGAAGTAGCTAAAGCAGAAAGCCTAAGCACTAAGAATGCTTGACTGACAGCACGATCTGTAGCCGTTTTTCTTTTCTTTTTTGTCTTATCCTTTATACTTTTTTTCTTTTTATTTCAGAATATTATGAGGGTACAAATATTTTGGTTACATGTAATGCCTTTGCCTCTTCCAAGAAAGGACTATAAGCATGCCCTTCCCCCATACAGTGCGCTCCACATCCGTGAGTTTATCCCCCCCCACCCCCTCCCACCTGACCGGCACCCAGTGAATATTACCACCATGTGAGCACCTTAGTGTCGATCAGTTAGTACCAATTTGATGGCGAGTACATGTGATGCTCGTTTTTCCATTCTTGTGATACCTCACCTTGGAGGATGGGCTCCAGCTCTGTCCAGGATAATATAAGAGGTGCTAGTTCACCATGGTTTTTTGTGGTTGTATAGTATTCCATGGTATACTTTTATCACATTTTATTAATCCACTCATGTACTTGGGCTGTTTCCACATCTTTGCAATTGTGAATTGTGCTGCTATAAACATTCGAGGGCAGATGTCTTTATTACAGAATGTCTTTTTTTTTTCCCTTTGGGTAGATGCCCAGTAGTGGAATTGCTGGATCAAATGGTATTTCTATTTTTAGCTCTTTGAGATATTTCCAAATTATTTTCCTCAGCAGTTGTATTAATTTTCAATCCCAACAGCAGTGTAAGAGTGTTCCTATCTCTCCACATCCACACCAGCATTTGTTGTTTTGGGACTTTTTGATAAAGGCCATTCTCACTGGAGTTAGGTGATATCTCATTGTGGTTTTGATTCTCATTTCCCTAATGATTAAGAGATGTTGAGCACTTTTTTATATGTTTGCTGGCCATTAGTCTGTCTTCTTTTGAAAAGTTTCTGTTCATGTCCTTTGTCCATTTATTAATGGCGTTGTTTGATTTTTTCTTGCTTAACATATTTTTCTTTTCTTTTTATAAAAATGCTTCATGACAGCAACCTTTAAACAACATTATATTTAGAAGTGATGCAAGATTTCAATGTGTCTTCAAACTCAAATTTTTAATAAACATGTAAAGATCCTTTGTATATAAAAGTTGCATTTAATCACTTGTGCCTAAGAATGTGATCTATAAAACTGATAGCAATAAGACTGATAAACCATAATTTAATTTGCAATTCTAAACAAATCACTTGAGTGAAAAAAATCCCATAAAAGTCAGTTCAAAGTTTAATTGTTTATATTCAATACAAACCAAAGTGTTTAAATTCACAATATAAGTTTCATCAATCTTGGGTATTTTTCTATTATTTGTACGAACACTATCAGTTTCATTAACAAATACTACTTTCAGCATACAGATGCAGATTTTCTAGTTAATGTTAAATAGTAGATAAGGTAGGTTGTTCCCTAAAATGCTAAGTTATCAGTCAGGGGATTATTTGACATTTTTTTCCTGCCATTTCTTGTTAGCCAGTTGTATCCTGTGCTGCTTACTGCATTTTCTCAAGTTTTTCCAGGGTCAGATATTTAAAGGGTAAAAGTTTGGGTTTATACCACTGTGCTTCTTCTACAGACAATTATCCTTGTTTTGGAAGAACTTCTGGAACATTGACTTCATTTCTGCCATATATGAATTGTTGGATACAGTAAGTTTATTCCTGAAAGTTCTGGTCTTTTTCCTGAAGCTTTATGCATCCAACTCAGTATTACCAAGATGGCCAAGAGTTCTTCACTCAATCCTGCAGATGGAACTCACTTTGCAACTCCAACCAAGAATGGACACCTCCTGGGGCACGGGTGACAGAGCCTATTCCCTCCCTTCCACCAAGATCCCATTTGGAGATGTCAAATCTAATTTTCTTAACTTTTAAGCACGAGTACTTAGATATGATGTTCTTCCAATAGCTAAATGAATCATTATCCACATCCTGCCTATTAATAAGAATCATAGCGAATCTAACTTATCTTATCCTTCTCTTCTTCTGCCACTTCTATGAGATCATCTGGGATTTTAAAATCAGACTGTGGTCAGTTTTTTTTTTTTACCTGATGACCAATACTTATTTTAACTCAGCTTTGGCTGTTCATTAGTACTTGTGTTCCACAATCTCCTCTTTCTTTAAAACATTCATTTGACTGGAGTACATTTTCCAATAACATTTCAGAGAGAATTTTGGGTTATTCTTTCCATGTGTGATATCATCTTTATTTCAGCTTCACACTTGAATAATAATATAGCTGGTCACAGACTTCCAGGTTCAGAGTCCGTCTCCACAGATCCTTGAATTGATTTTTCTTATCACATAGCAATGCCCATGAGGAGTCTGATGCCAGTCTGGTTGCCATTCTTCTATGGGAGTGATGTGCACCACTAGTTGCCCACCAGCACCTACTCTGTGCAACCTTCTTTTCATCACTCAGGCTTTCTTTTCAGTATCCACTTCTCCTCTCTCACTCCATGTACTTAGGAGAAAGTGGAATATCACCCTCAGTCCCATCCAACATCACAGATTCAGAATCTTAGGATGGCTTAAGCCAATGAGCACAGTACATACCTATAGACCGTTGGTTCAGGGGTAGGCACGTGTCTTAAAGAACAGCACTATGGTCAATCCCAGGACTCCTGGTTAGAGCACTAAGACAAAAGCTTGCTCTATCTCCCTTTTTGTAAACAAAGAGGATAATAGGTCCAACTGAGACCAGCAGTCAGTGTATAATTCAGTGTTAGGGAAAAATCTCACTCTGTATAGTAGAACAGAGATGGAAAGAAAATGGACCCTTGATGATTTCACTGAATTACTGAATCAAGCAGCCTGATGATGGAAAAACCAAATTCTGCCAAAATATTTAAAAAGGTTTATTCTGAGAAAATATGAGTGACTAAGGCCTGGGGAACATAGTCTTAAGAGGTCCTGAGAAAGTGTGCTGAGGCTGTCAGGTTATGCTTTGATTTTATATATTTCGGGGAGACAGAAATTGCAGGTAAAATCATAAATCAATACATGGAAGGTGTACAGTGGTTAGGCTCAAAAAGGTGGGACATCTTGAAGTGGGGGTTTGCAAGTGGTAGGTGGGGTTTAGGGATTCTTTAGTTGACAATTTGTTGAAAAAGTTAAGGTTTGTCTAAAGACTTAGAGTCAGTAGAAAGGAATGCTTGAATTAAGATAAGGGGGTCTGCTATCTGTTATGTGATGTTATACCAGAATCAGGATGGAAAATAAGCTATATTATACCAGGTTAGTAAAAAAAAATTTAACAAAATTTTATGATTTGTAAAGTGTGACTCCTCAGGCCCCTTGGAAAGGAATTTGGGCAAGAGGAAAAAGGGGGTCAGAGTTCAGTGGCACTTGAAAACTGCCCTACCACTGGACTTTTCTGATGTGTAACAATGCATCCTCTTTATTTATTAAGCCTGGTTGAGTTATGTTTTCTGTTATTTTCAGTAGATAAAGTGAACAACATGTTCCAAGGAAGCATCTTATTTTCTTCTCCCTGGAAGTTTTAGAACTACCTCTTTAACTTTAGTGTTATGAAATACTGTGACATAATGACTACATCTCTTTCTTCCACTTAGCTAAAATTTTGTGAAGCTTTTTATTCTCATGATTCACTCATCCATTTATTCATTAAGCAAGTGTTTATTAAACACTGTATGCCAGGGAGTTTTGTAATGTACTAAAGATATAACAGTGAATATAATAAAGATATAACAGTATTCCCATCCTCATGGAGAGACAATACACAAATAAATATAAAATATTATATATATATATATAAAATTACAAGTATTTAAAATTCTATGAACTGAAATAAAGAAAAGTAGGAAAAATAGAGATGATATGACTAGAGGCAAGGGGCATTGCTACTAGGGTGGTCAGAGAAGACCTCTATAGGTGACATTTGAGGAGAGACCTGAATGAGACGAGAGCGGGTCATTTCAGATGTCTAGAAAGAGAGGTCCTAGTAATTAGCAAGGAGCTAAGGTTGTAATCAGTTTTACATGTTCCAGAAATAAAAAGAGCTAGTGTGATCAGAGCTAAGGGGGTAGAGAGAAAGTGATAGGAGATGTTGGACAGGTAACCAGAGGTCAGATTACTAAGGGCTTACACACCATAGCGAGGAGTTTAAATGTTATCATGAACATGATTGGGAAGCCATGGGGGCAGGATGAGTGAGTGAGTAGGGAAATGACATGATCTAATTTATATTTTAAAAAAAAAAGTAAAGCATTTTGGCATCAGTGTAGAGAACTGACTATTCAGTACTGAAGGTAAACAGTGGGAGCATGAAATAATTAGGAGGCTACTGCAAGTGAGGAGCAATGATAGTTTGGATTTACATAATAGTGGTAGAGGTGGCAAGTGAACAGAGCCTGGGTATGTTTGGAAGCAGAGCTCACAGTGATTTGCTGTGGTTAGTAACTTTTGTGTGAGATGGGAATGTAGAGTGTGAGCTGTGAAATGTGAGAAGAAGAGAGGCGGTAAGGATGACCTTAGGGCTTTTAGACTGAGCAACTAGAAAGAAGCTATTGTGATTTTCTGAAGTGGGGGAGATGGCTGGAGGGGCAAGTGTGGGGTAGGAGATAATCAGTAGACAGGTTTCATACACGCTAAATTCCAGATGACCATTAGACATGTAAGTGGAGATGTCAAATAGGCCGCATGAGTCTCTATTTCAGGGGAAAGATTAAGGCTAGAGATACACCTCCGAGGCCCATCAGCATCTAGGTGGTGTTTGAAGTTAGAAGACTTAATGACATCATCAAAAGAGTGACTTTGAGTGTAAAAGGGAAGACCCAGGATTGAAACCAGGAGCACTGCCAGGAGCACTGCAATATCAGGAAAAGGAACGGCAAAAAAACCCAGAGATTGAGAATAAGAAGAAAGCTGAGGGAGACCAGGAGAGCCTGAGGCTCCAGAAGCAAAGTGAACGATTTGTTCCCAGGAGTAGGGAGCAGCTAACTCTGCCGCTGCTGCCGGAGTCTGGGAAGGTGGAGATGGATATTGATCCCTGGGTTTGGCAAGACTGGTATTGGAGAGGTTTCCAAGGATATTAGGGTGAAAGCCACACTGCAGTGAGTTAAAGAGAGGCCTTAAACTTGGGCCACTGAACATAAGCCAGGAATTCGAGGAGTTTTCATAAAGAAAGCAGAGAAATGGGAGAGGATAGAAGGTTAAGGCAGGGTTTTCCTCAGGATGAAGGACATTGCAGATTGTGTGCCAATTTAGGACTTTTGGGGGGAAATTTTTCTGTTTTAAAATTATTTCCTTCTCCTCCTCCCCTCAATTCTCGCTGTCTTCTCAACTCCAACTTTCTATACCTGTCTATCAGGTCTCCAGGCTTTTTATTATAATTTGCATTTTTTCTTTTGCATTTTTACCAAACATTCACAGAGAATCTTTAGCTCCAATTTCCATTTCATTACTTCACTCTTGTAAACTAAAAGAAAATCTTAAATTAAATTAAATCTGAAATTCAGTCCCCCAGATGACTGAATGGACCCCCTCTTTGCTAAGGGGACCCTAGAAATGCCCGAAAGCAGAGTTGCTGGCTGTGAAAAGGGAGATCGGACACGCCTCCCGGGGCTTGTCTCTGATTAGCAGACTTCCTTACTTTAACTCAAAACATTCCAATCCTTTAGACAAAGCTTC
>CAUYSK010089344.1:0-28363 GCA_963575035.1 Avahi laniger
TGGTATACATATACCACATTTTATTAATCCACTCATATATTGATGGGCACTTGGGTTGTTTCCACATCTTTGCAATTGTGAATTGTGCTGCTATAAACATTCGAGTGCAGATTTTTTTATAGAATTTCTTTTGTTCCTTTTGGTAGATGCCCAGTAATGGGATTGCTGGATCAACTGGTAGTTCTACTTGTAACTCTTTGAGTTCTACTTGTTACTTTCCACAGAGGTTGTACTAGTTTGCATCCACATCCATGCCAACATTTGTTGTTTTGGGGCTTTTTGATAAAGGCCATTCTCACTAGAGATAAGTGATATCTCCTGTGGTTTTGATTTGCATTTCCCTGATGATTAGAGATGTTGAGCATTTTTTCATATGTTTGTTGGCCATTAGTCTATCTTCTTTTAAAAAGTTTCTGTTCGTGCCCTTTGCCCACTTTTTGATAGGGTTGTTTGATTTTTTCATGCTGATTTTCCTGAGTTCTATATAGATTCTAGTTATCAGCCTTTAATAGGATATGTAGCATGCGAATATTTTCTCCCGTTATGTAGGTTTTCTGTTTGCTCTCGTGATAGTTTCCTTGGCTGTGCAGAAGCTTTTTAGTTCGATCAGGTCCCACTTATTTTTGTTGTTGCTGTGATTGCCTCTGGGGTCTTCTTCATAAATTCTTTGCTTACGTCAATGTCTATAAGAGTTTTTCCAACATTTTCTTGTAGAATTCTTGTAGTTTCATGCCTTAGGTTTAAGTCTGTTATCACTTTTTAAAGTAACCATTATATTTGTAACTACAGCAGAAGTCAGCAGCTTCTAAAGGCAGCTTCTGCTGGCTGTGCTAAGTAATGCCTATACGCAGCCTTGGCAGGCCCATGGGAAAGAAAAATAAAGTAAAACAGAGGAAGAGAGAATAAACAAAAGAATTAAAAATGGAGAGTGAGATGAAAAAACTGGAAGGAAAATGAAAGAAAGAGAAACACACAGTGGAACATGATAGAGTGCCATTAATAATTGCCTTAAGAGACAGTTTTAAAATTAATAAATTTTGACTTAAATGCATCCACAAACTAAAACTCATTACACGCCAATTCTACTTACGACGACATCATTTGGATCTTTCAGAATCATAGAATTTTAGATTTGAACGGAGCCTAAGAATTCATTAGCAAATCTTTACCCTGGTAGAGCAACCTCTGGTAGAGCATCCGCGGCTGACGCTCATTGGTCTCTTCCTGAACAGCTCCAGTATTAGTGAGTTAACTATTTCCTGAGGGAAACCACGCTTTTGCCTGGGGGTCCTCCCTTCTCCTTGCTATATGCTTTCCCTCAAATATTTTTACTCAGTCCTATGACTTTAAATACTATGTACATGCCAATAACTCCCAAACTTTTATCTCCAGCCCTGAACTTTCCTCTGAACTCCAGACTCCTTCTATATTTAGCTGTCTACTTGACATTGCCACGTGGTATCTCGAATTTAATAGAAACAAAACAATATTGATCTAACTCACTCTAGTTTGATAATTTCCCTGTTATAATAATGAAGTGTTTACATTGGTTCCTGGAGGAGAGGAGACAGAATTAATGAGGGAAAGAAACTCAAGTTTGTTCATTTTTACAACAAACCTGCAACAAACATCTAAATGCCATTGTGTGACAGGTTGTAAGCGGTTAAAGACGGATGATGTCATTCAGTTAAAATAACAATAATAATTTATTAAGCATTTTCTAAGTGCTCAGGCACTGTGTTATTTATTGGGAATACAAAAACAAAGTAGGCATAATTCCTGGGTTGGGAGAGCTTTTTTAGTAAGTGAGGCATCAGTGTAAGAAACAGTTATAATTACACTGTAAGTACAAAAATAGAAGCATGTACGGGTAGAGAGAGCAGAGAAGGAAATTGTTAATATTATTGGGGAGGAGTAGGCATCTGAAAAGGCTCTCTAGAATAGGTGATGTCTTAAATTGATTTTTAAAAGACAAAAGAGAGTTTTCTCTTTTTTTTTCACTTGAAGAAATGTAATTTAGGCAGGAGGATGACTAAAACCAAGGAAGACACAATGACATGTTGTATCCAGTGACGACTGACAGTTTAGTAATAGCTGGAGAGTGAGATGGGAATCAGGTAGCAAGAGAGGTGAAGCCTGGAAGTGAAACCTGGAAGGACCTTGCAGGCCAAACCGAGAAATATGAAATTTATGCCATGGGTGATGCCTGGCTGAGGAAAGTCAAACTTGTAGAATAAAAAGATACATCAGCCCCCATTTGAAGACTGGATTGTGGGAAGGGAGGTTGAGGGTAGGGCCAGGAAAACCAGTTGGTAAACTACTCAAACATTCCAGGTACAATGTTCTGTGTAGGAAGGGTTGAGGGAAGTGATCTGTTTTAAAAAGGGGAGGTGGTTAGAGAAGTTCCTGGAAACTAAATCTGCATAGCATGGACAGTGTGCTTACTTAGCTTATATGTGTATTTATAACAGCTGTGAGGAAGGAAGTAATTCTGCCCTGCCACCATCCCCTCCAACTTCCAGCCATCCTTTGACACTACAACTATCCAGTAAATTATAAGGAGAACTTAAACTAAAACAATAGCACCGGGGAAAAGAAGAGATATTTTTAGATAGAAGTGGAGAATCAAAGAGAGAAACAAGTTCATCTTCAGATTTCTAAATTTTGAGACCAGTTGTATTAGTTTCCCTGCTGCCACTGCAACAAATTGTCACAAACTTAATGGCTTAAAACAACACAAGTCGGGTGCAGGATCACTTGGGGCTAGGAGTTCGAGACCAGCTTAAACAACATAGTGAGACCCCCATCTCTACAAAAAAATATAAAAATACTTGGGTGTGGTGCTGTGTGTCTGTAGTCTCAGCTACTTGGGAATCTGAGGCATGATGATCATTTGAGCCTAGGAGTTTGAGGTTGCAGCGAGCTATGATGAGACCATTGTACTCTAGCACACTGGCAACAGAATAAGACCCTGTCTCATAAAAGAAAAAAGAAAACCATACATTTATTTTATAGTTCTAGAGGTCAGAAGTCCGAAATGAGTCTTACTGAGCTAAAATCAAGGTTTCAGCAGGTGTTATTTCTTATAAAACTCTAGGGGGGAAACTCCTTCCTTGCCTTTGCCAGCTTCTAGGGGCCATCTGCTTTCCTTGGTGCATGACCTCATCCTCCATCTTCAAAGTCAGGACTATGGTGTCATCGTATCTCCTTCACTGACTGCATCATTCTCTGACACTTCTTATAAACACTCTTGCAATTACATTGGGTCTACCTCGATATCCTCCCATCTCAAGATTCTTATATTAATCATATCTGCAAAGTCTCTTTTCCCACACTGAGGGGCCATTTAGCCTACCCCAGTGGTCATGTCACAAGACTAAGATAAGATATTACAAGAAACCTACAAAGTCAGTTTGGGACATATGAGTTTGCACTGCATAAGGGATATCCAGGTAGAGATGTGCAGTAGGTGGCCGGATATATAGTTCTATCCTTGATACCTCTCTTTCTCTTATGTCTCACACCTAAACTGTTAGGATATTTGTTGGATCTACCTGCAAATAATATACAGGATCTGGGCACCTCTACTGCTATCACCCTGTCCCAAGCTAAATGGTTTCCCTCCTTCTATCCTATAACAAATTCTCAACAAAGAGAAAATCATGTTACTCTTCCCAAAACCTCCAATGGCTTGTCCATTCCATTTACAGTGATCCATAGGTTCTACAGGGTGTGGCATCCCATTACTTCTGTCCTATTTCAGCCACACTGGCTCCCTTATTCTTCCTTCATCACTCCAGGCACACTCTCCTGCCTTAGGGCCATTAAATATCCAAATAGCTACTTCCCCATCTCCTCCTTCTAGTCTTTTTCCAAATTTCACCTTTCAGTAATGCCCTCTCCTATTGCCCTACTTAAAATTGGAAAACACCCTCATCACAACCATCCACAGCACATCCATACTTTTTTTCCTGCTCTACATTTTCTTTGTTCCATAGCACTTATTACCTTCTAAGATATTATAACACTTGCTTATTTGCTATATTCATCCTATTGTTGGTCATCCCTCACTATAATATAAGCAAGACAGTAAGGGTCTTTATTCTATTCACTTATATATCCTAAGTACCTAAAATAATCCCAGGAAAATAGCATATATTCAATATTTGTTAAAATAAATGAATGGATTATAGTTGAAGTTATGGTCATGGATGAAATTGCCTGAGAATAATTAGTTAAATGAAAATTGGTCAAAAGGCCATGCATATTTACTTAGATGTTAAGGGCAGAGAAAAAAGAGCCAGTGAAAGAGGGTTAAAGAGAAATGGCCAAAGAGATAGATGGGTAACTTGGAGAGACTGGTCTGACTAAGTAAAAGGAAAACATGGTCTCAAGAAAGCTGACTGTGTTAAACATCACAGAGATAAAATTATTTTAAAAAATCAATTAAATTTTTCAGCTAGAAACCAAAAGGGAAGAAGTAGGAAAAATTTAGAAATAATTATAGCTACAAAACTGAATCATTCTCTGCATGTCTATATGGAAATATTATGCTCCATTTCATAAGCGTATATGACAGGTTTTCAGATACAGAGGGTTCAGTTCATTAACCTCACATTTAAAAACTAATTCTTGCTTTGCTTGCTGCACTCCATCCATATAAGTACTGTTATAATTAACTGTCAGTACAGATTAAGCAAATTTTGGTTTACAGTAACATACTCTTTAAACGTGAGGATTAATCATATGTCATTTGGGTACAGATTAGACTTTTAAATCTCGTTCTAAACCTATTTGAGTTTTAGTCATGTTTTCAACATTTTTCAGTATTTATTCAATATCTTCTAACAGTAACGTCAATCTTAGTATCTTAGAATCAACTAATATCTCTAAATCTTAATAACGACCACTTACAGTATATTTTGTCCCCTAAGTTGCCTGAATTCCCATATTTATAAGGCTCTTAAGTCAAATATCTTCTTAAGAACTAGAAAGATGAATAAATTAAATTGCCTTTGAAAAGTTTAAATGATTGCATATCAACAAAAATTTTGTTAGGCCTGAAAGCCACAGAACAAATTCAAGGAACACACACACACACACACACACACACACACACACACACTCACACATATACACACTCACACAGGATGATAGTGAAAAATTTTCAATTAACAAATTTCTGAGTGCCTACTAATAGGCCAGCACTGTCCTAGGCACTTGGAGATACAGTAGTGAACTAAGAGTAAAATTACTGCCCTTTAGGAGCTTACATTTTTATAGATCATCTTGCTCTCAACCATTTATTTTGAAGATGAGAGGCGAGTTAGCTGGGTCCTGCAGAGTGGAGACTTAAATCCAAGGTCATGGCAAATCACCTCAAGTTCATTGCTAGGACTGTGATGGTACAGGAAGGGAACGTGGAAGGTGCATACAGGACCCTAAATAGAATCCTCACCATGGATGGGCTTATTGAGGACATCAAGCGTCGGCGTTACTATGAGAAGCCATGCCGCCGGCAACAACGAGAAAGTTATGAAACCTGCTGTCGGATCTACAACATGGAAATGGCTCGAAAAATCATCTTCTTGATGTGAAAGAATTGGGAAGATCCATGGCAGGACTGCTGAGGTCTATGGATAGGATGCCCTATATGAAAACTCTTGTCCAGTTTGTGTCTCCACCTCTTTTCTTTCTACAATCTCATTTTCTGTTACCTTTTTCTACAATAAATTCAATTACGTATATGCAAGAGGCAAAAAAAAAAAAGATGAGAAAATGAGAGTTTAGAGATGTTAAGTAAGTTTTCCAAAATAAGAGCTTAATGGAGATGTATGTACGAAGTGTCATGAGGAGTAAGAGAAAGATCAGGGTAATCAAAGAGTTCACAAAAGAGTTTATTGGACAGGGTCTTGTAAGGTGAGCTGGACTTGTCCTAGAATTGAAATGAAAGAGAACAGATACAAAGCAAAGAGTTGTGAAATGGCTGGATACAGTGGTGGTTGGGTAACTGCATGTCAATGACAGGTAATGTAGAAGGAATAGTTTTGGAGTTCTGTATGTGTTGGAATTATTTGTAAAAAACGTGACATGTCCAGGACATTACTGGTCTGGAGATGATTCATTCTCTCTCTTTCTCTCTCTCTTTCTCTCTCTCTCTCTCTCTCTCTCTCTCTATACATATATATATATATATATATATATATATGTGTGTGTGTGTGTGTGTGTGTGTGTGTATACACACACCAGTGGCAGAGTAATGAAAAAAATCCACATCTTGATTTCTAGAATGCTGCTTGGCACTACACCACACTATTTTTTTGTAATTACAAAATCCTGGATTTCAGAACTTGATGAAGCCTCAGAGATAAACTAGTTGGTCTTAGTGATTTTCTAATTATACTTTCAGGAATCCTTGACAAGGGACCCAACAGGGGGAGGGCTATAGGACCCTCAAATCCACTTCAACCAGCGAAGCTCTCTTTTTTAGTTTTATAGGATTCTTCAAATAATAACAGTTTGATAACAACTCATTTAATGCAAAACATTTATTTTACATAGCTAGTTCAGATATAGCAATCCTCCAATGCTGGTTTATACTTGTGCCTAAAACATCCTTTCCAATCTTTTTTTGGAAAACACCTATCGATTCTTCAAGTGTCACTTCCTGGGTAACCTACAGGAAACGACTGTAGCAGGTAAAGTTAAGTACCCCTCCTCAGTGCTTCTATAGTACCCTGAGCACACTTATATCATTGCCATTATCACTTTGTATAGTATTTATTGAATTTCTTTTCTGTTTTACTTACTAGACTAGAAGAATCAAGGACTACATCTTTCATCTATGTATATCTATTGCTCAGTACATTTGGGAAAGCGTTAAACAAATTAGTTAGTGAAGGAATGAACAAATAAGTACATAAATGCGTGAGGAAACTGAAACTCAAAGAGGCTATCTTACCCAAGATTGCACAGCTAGTTAGGAGAACCAAAACATAGAACCTAGAATGCATAGAACCTAGTCTCCACTATTGATATCATTATACCATGCTACCTCCCATCTTAATTACTATATCTGTAATCTTAAAGTTCCCCTTTTTGAATAAGACTTTCCTTGCTCTGAATATTTGTTTATATCCAATATTTATACTTTGTATGCTGTTCTGCAGAATATATTAGTATTTTAGGCCAGTCAAGAGAATTCCAGAGACAAAAATCAATAAAATTTCCCTTTCCTTAGTCCTAAAAACCATGTTACTTGGCAAAATTAAAGTTTGCTAATATAAAATCCCCTGTGGTCAAGGACACCACAGCCATGATTACTCTACATTTATATTGACCAACCAACTCAGTAGCAAGCTAAAGGTCTATTAAATGAAACAATTATAAGCACTATATAACGTTAGAAAAAATGTCATTTCATTTCTGTTATAAGAGAGGAGAAATTTAAGACCAGCCTTTATGTGGCACTCCAGGAAAAATAAGAGTTCAGAAGAGACAAACTTCACTTAAGAAAAAAATAAAATTCTGCCTTTGAGGGATCTGATATGGCTCTCACCATTATTTACATTTCCTAAGCCCAAGAATATCAATTCTAATTTTATTAAAGTGAAAAAAATAGAATTAAGGTAATTGCATTTATTCCTTTTTCATCTAATCTCTAAACTCAATTCAAGCTCATGTCTGACATATAATCAAGAAGAACAAAAACAAAAAGATATCAAAATGGTCACATAGTTCTGTTCTGCTAATAAAGTTAAATCAAAAGGTCTGTCCTTTTTTTTCATTTTACATATCCAAATCAGTATAGATTTCTCAAATGGAATTGCTATTACTAAAAGTAAACACTTTCCACACATCGTAAATCTTTTTTATTTTTACAAATGTAAGGAGGGGTTTAAATGTTTAGTAGGAGTTTTCTTTGAACCTTCGGTTTGGTCTACAGTCACAGACTGGAAAACTCCCTTTAAGACAAATGTAAAGGTAAAGTTACATTTAAGACATTTAATATTTAAAACAATACTATTATTTTCCCATTACTGCTAAGACAGAGTGTTTGTTGCATTTCTTAATTCTGTATTTAGTAAGTTTTTGTTTTGTTTCATTCACAGAACTTTCACACCAGTTTACTGTCCAAGCCCACTAAGTGGCATCACACCTCTGCTTTACGTAGCTCAGACAAGACAGTCTAATGTTTTAAAAATACTCCTGCAATATGGAATCTTAGAAAGAGAAAAAAATCCTGTCAACATTGTCTTAACAATATTGCTCTACCCTTCAAGAGTAAGAATAATGGTTGATCATGAATTGGTTGACATCCAGGAAGATGCCAAAATATGTTTAGTGCTGTGTTCCAGAGTGCTTTCTGTCATTTCAATCAGGGAAATAGAGGTAAGCAAAACATTCTTTTTTAAGTTTGGGTTCAAATATTGATGAATCTTAAGATAAAATTGTCAAGGAAAAAATAAAGTTAAATTTTAATCTATAGATTACTTCCAGTGACCAATTAATCATTGAGTAATATATGCTTATTATTTAAAAATAGCAGGCAAAATCTAAATAATCTCAAACATTAGCCCTTTACTTCATAATTTTGTTTTTATAAATATGAAAGAATCTTAAGTTATATTTATTAAAAGTTTATTTTAGTGTTATTAAATAGATATGTATTATTACATCCTAATTACATAATGAGCTGTGTTTATTAAGATTTCTATGTCTCTTAAAAAAATCAGTTAAAAATTTAACATACTTCCTTTCCAATAGAATATTTCAAAATGAGGGTTAAATTTCTCCCCACAAATATAATCAATACCAAGAAACAGATTTTTCCATTCAAAATTCCATAGCAATTTTAAGCATTATAAAAATATAAATAAAGGCTAAAATATTTGTTCAATTGAAAATACTTATTCCTTAGAAATGTGGAGACCTTCTCCTTGACAAGGTTTTTGGAATAAATCAAGTTTAGAGAAAAAAATGACCATATATGGGGTATGTTTGCCCTTTCAAAATGAATTGCAAGTTTCAACATCAAATTTTATCATGCCTATTAGTAGCAAGAAATAAGCCTGTTTAATGGAGAGGAAGCTACCCCTATAAATTTAAACAAGTCAAATTACCAAGGAATCCAGCAGTTCCCCTAATCTTTAAAGGTACGACTTTCGAAATAAACTCATATGAGATATAACTCTGCTGGGGTTTTTTTCCTTTAATGCCTCAACAATGAATATCAATGCCTGGGCCAACTGTAAGGAAAGTAAATCGGTCAAATTATTTTGGTAGCTCATTTTAAAACAAAAAATAATTAAAATTGTTTGCATCTTTAGAAATTTGCTTGTCCTTGCCCAGTGTTAGTCCTGCACAATTATTACAGAACATACCAATTCTCAACCAGTTTCATGATTGCTATTCCTGAGCTACAACCCCAGTAGATGAGTACTACAATAGAATAAGTTGATCAAAATCACCTGCCTGAGTGGCAAAGAATTTATAGCTGGGTTTTAAATCAATTGCAGTTTAATAAGCTAAAGTAGCATTGAGCAAGAAGATGAAGAATACCATTAAAACTGCTTAAAGAACATTTTAAATACCCCTGTTTTGCATTTCCACACTTCCCAGTAGTCTTCTCTATCATCACACATATATTTTATTGTAAATTTATGTTTAGATATTTCTACCTCCACACCATGACTCTTCTGAGTACAAAAAATGTATCTATTTTGCATAGCCTAGCAATTATCCCCAAGCACCCAGCCTAGCACAATACTAAGCAAATATTATTCTTTAAATAGTTGATGATTGACTAAATAATAAATAAATTATATATGTAATAATTAGATAAGCAAAAGTGTCATGTAGCCTGTGGAGTATGGGTTCTACTGGGGAAATATCTCTGTAATACACAATGTCTTTTCCTCCTACGTCAACCTATTGACATTTGTCTGCTAAAATTAAATCTTTAAAGACATATCTTCCTAAACATTTAAAAGACATCTTTTCATTTGAACTGGCCTCTAGTCAGGTCTTTTTGTGTATTGTTTTACTCTACAATGGCTGGAATCACTTGGGAAACTTTCAGTATTTATGATCTGTGTCCAATCCCAGAACAAATGAATCGGTATTCTGGAATAGGGCCTGAGCATTGGTATTTTTTATAATCTCCCAGATAATTCCAGTATATAGTCAAGTTGACAGTAACTACTCTAGATGGAGAAGCTCATAAAATATAAGTACAACCCATCTAAAATTAAAACTTGTTCAGACATATAATTGTAGAAAAATTTTGTCTTGTGTCTTTAGATATATTATTTAAATTTTATCATTGTGGGAATAAAGTGGGAATAAAATATCTGCCTCGGGTGAAAATGCTTTGGAAAAAAAGTTATAAGTGTTATATAAATTTAAGATCTATTTTATTAATTTAAATAAAAAATAAAAGTGCTAATACTTTGTATTTATTACAAATTACAAAACATTACAAAAATTAAAATATTTCCCTTTTCTTCAGACACAGTTGAGTTTAGGAAGACGTCCAATTATTTCAAATTGGTTGGATTACATTCCTTCAACAAGATACAAAGATCCATGTGAACTGATACATCTTTGCAGAATAACTATCAGGACTCAACTATTAATCAACAATATGCTCCCAAATGGAATATTTTCACTTTTAATTCCTGTTCGTCTGCAGAACTACCTGAATTTAGAAAGCTGATTAATACACATCTTTATCCTAAGTTCCTTAAGGATGCTTACCAATGTATGACTTAGAAGTTAATAAACGATTAACTTCATGTAAGTTTTTATTGCACTGAACATTCATTTAGAAAATATATTTTCAAATGACATCTCAAATAGATCACTTTTTAATCAATATGTGACTCTGCCTTCTATACAGTGGAATAAATTATACACATTTGTTTTTAGATGAGGTCTCACTATGATGCCCAGGGCTGGTTTCAAACTCCTGGGCTCAAGTAATCCTCTCGCTCAGCCTCCCAAGTAACTAGGTCTACAGGCACCTGCCACTGCACTCAGTACATACTATATGCATTTTGATACAAAGAGAAAAGAACTATTTTGATCCAACAATGCATCAAAATGAAAATGTTATCAGTTAAATCTGTACGGTCTTTGGTTACAAAGAAACTTAGCTTAAGAATTTACTGGAAGACAATGTTTTAGTTCTTTTCTTTTTAAATACCTACAGTACCTGACTTTTCTCTCTGTATCTATGTGGTCTAGCTTGCAACACAAAGATGAGAATTGTAAGACAGTTCTCCATGGATCTCTCATGTTACTGCCTATCTTAGGAGCTGAGGCACTAACTTCCATTCATTATGGACTAGCTTTTCAAGGATGTTTGTATAGCGAGCAGCTTTGGAAGACAGACATCATGTCTCCCTCTGGAGCAGAGAGCAAGTTTGCTTACTGTCTAGCATAATAAAGGTAATATCTTCCTCCAGGGCAAAGGTTGAGCTGGTTTGCTTGAAGCTCATTATAAAAGATTGGAATTTCTCAAGCTTAGAGATCCTCAGCTGTGACACAAATCCACTGTGTTTCCATCTCCTTGGACCACTGCATGTCTTCCGGGTGGGTGTAAGTTAAACAAACACAAGCATGAAGCTCATGCTGTTTGCTGTGCAGTAATAAAGTTCTTTGTTTCCAACCCAGGAGTCTCTTGTCTTCTGACAGCAAAAACTGTGGTAGGCTAAACTGCTAGTTTGCACTTAGGGTGAAAATCTCAGACTCTTAGTAGCTCTTGACAATGAGGATCTGTTACCACCTCATCACTGTATATTTTCGAACCAGTCATAGTAAATTATGGCAGATAGTAGCAGTTTCCACCACTCACTTTCAATCTGGGGACTATCACAATTTTGACAGTTCATGGGAAAAGAGTGTTCATCCTGGTCCTATAGTAACATGGTAACTGTGTGAATATTATCATAGTTTCTACAGCATAGAATGCAAAGCAGCAAAAGTAGCAAAGCAGCAAAAGTAGCAAAGTAGCAAAGACATGGAGCAATATAACTAGATTACTTATTTTTTCTTTTCTTCCACTTTAAGTGAAAAATACATTACAGATTGAATTATAAAAATGTTTATTTACACACTGAATTAAAATACATTTTATTATAACTCAGCATATTTTTAAGCTCATAAATACAAAGGAAGTTCATACTATACACAGTGTATTAACATTTGAGTATTTACTTTTACTAGTAACATATAAGACAGTCATATATTTTAGTTGAAAATATGTGTTAATAGGAGGAAAACCCAAAAGCTACCTTTAGTCTAGCTCCAGCACATAAAGAAACATTAGATTGCTGCTCCAGATGAAATGATCTATCTGGGCAAATACTTCAGCAAACCTTTTTACAATTATCCTTTTCTTCCATCCTTTTCTTATATCTTCAACTGTAAGAAAGCTTAATGAATTTGGTGTAATCATCTCTTTCACTGAACATAGTTCATACCTGTCCTAGGGGGTGGGTAATAAGCAGCATCTAAGTTTCAGGGACTTCTTCCTACTGGAATTCTGAGTATTTCCATATTTCTTAACATGACTGATGGCATCACCATCCAGAATCATCTTGAACTCTTCCTTTCTGTGTTAGTTTCCTAGAGTTGCCATAACAAAGTTCCACAAACTGGGTGGCTTAAAACAACAGAAAGTTCTTGTCTCATAGTTCTGGAAACTGAAATCCCAAAATCAAGGTGTCACTAGGACTCTGCTCCCTCTGAAACCTGTAAGAGAATCCTTCCTTACCTCTTTCCAGCATTTAGTGGTATTCCAGCAATCTCTGGTGTTCCTTGGCTTTGTAGATGCATCGCTCCAATCCTTCCTTTTCATATGGCATTCCCACAGGGAATTCCCATATAGAAAGGCATCTTTTTATAAGGACAACTGTCAAATTGGATCAGGGGCCCACCCTACTCGAGTATGACCTCATCCTATACAATTATACTTGCAGCAATCCTATTTCCAAACAAGGTCACATTCTGAGGTATTGAGGGTTAGGACTTGGATGTATCTTTTTGCAGGGGACAAAATTCAACTCATAACACATTCCCCTCACTAAAATATTAGGTCAGTCACTAAATCCAGTTAATCCAGTCACTAAATCTCCCTAATATCTTTCAAATCAATGTCTTCTTTCCCTGACAAGCCATTCTGCCCACTCCACTCTTCTCTCCTCCCACACACATTTGTCCCATTTTCATCATTTCTACCTTTAACCCTCATCAACTCTACTGAAATAGTCTCTTAAGCTATTTGGTCTCCTTGACTGTGGTTTCAACCACCCATCTCAATCTCAGCATTATTCAAGCTACACCTGGATGACCTTATTACAATGCAAATCTATTAATAATCATGTTATACTACCACCACTCCTCCCCAAGCCCCCAACAACAAACACGGCTTAAAACTCTACAGTGATTTATAAGAGAAATTGATATAAAGTAGCGTGCTTCATTCTTTTGTCACTCTCTCATATGTACTCCATCCTTCAGCTAAACCAAACTGCTTGCTGTTCCACATCTCTTCCCTTATACATATGCTGATCCTTCTGTCTAAGATGGCTTTTCCTTCCTAAACACCTGACATATTTTATCCTTTAAACTCCATTTGACTCACAAAAATTATACATTCTTTGCGCCATTACCCTAATACATTCCTCTATTATTTTACTTATTACATAGTGTTTCAGTCCTAACATACGTGTTTTTTCTTTACTACGCCTGAGGTTTTCAAAGTCAGATAGCCTATCTTTTGTACTCCTAAGATTTACTTTATGGCTTTCTAAAACTAAGACTTACTCTAAAACTTTCACTTGAAGGGACAGGTTTAGAAATGTGCTATCAGAGAGGGTAAGCTAAAAGAAGCTAAAAAAAATTAATTTAGGAAGAAGAGAAATAAAACATCACTGCTAGCTAAAGAATTATCAGAATAAAGTATTACTCACTATACACCTACTAGAATGGCTAGATTTAAAAAAGATAACTGACAATGCCAAGTATTAGTGAACATGAGGAGCAACTGGAACTCTCATACATGGCTGCTGGGAATGCAAAATGTTATAGCCACTCTGGAAAACAGTGTGGCAGCTTCTTATGAAGTTAAACATACACTTACCATATGACACAGCTATTTCACTCCTATTTTATCTAAAATTAACATAAACGAAGACTTATGCTACTACAAAAACTTGTACAGGAAAGTTTATAGCAGCTTTATTCATAATCACTGAAAACTGGAAACCAATGTTCTTCAGTGAATGAATGGATAACAAACTGTGGCACATACAAACAATGGAATACTTGTCAGCAATAAAAATACATTATCTTAAGTGAAGTATCTCAGAAATAGAAAAACAAACACAGCCGGGCATGGTGGCTCATGCCTGTAATCCTAACACTCTGGGAGGCCAAGGTGGGTGGATCGTTTTAGCTCAGGAGTTCCAGACCAGCCTGAGCAAGAGTGAGACCATGTCTCTACTAAAAAAAATAGAAAGAAATTAGCTGGATAACTATAAATATATGTAGAAAAAATTAGCCGGGCATGGTGGCGCATGCCTATGTCCCAGCTACTCAGGAGGTTGAGGCAGAAGGATTGCTTGAGCCCAGGAGTCTGAGGTTGCTGTGAGCTAGGCTGACGCCACGGCACTCACTCTGGCCAGGGCAACAGAGTGAGACTCTGTCTCAAAAAAAAGAAAGAAAGAAAAAGAAATACCACATGTACTCTCTAATTGATGGGCACACATAGGCACAAAGAGATGTAAAGGTCATAGGAAATTAAGAAGTGGGGTAAAAACCTACCTATCAGGTACAATGAACACTATTCGTGTGATGGACACTCTAAAAGCCCTGACTTAAGCATTATAAAAGGTACCCAGGTAAAAAAAATTGGTACACTCTTAATATTTTGAAATAAAATTTTAAAAGATACAACATGAAAAATCTCAAATGCATTATGCAAAGTGAAAGAAGTCAGTCTCAAAAAGTTACACATTATATGGTTTCCACTTGTACATTGCAGAAAAAACAAAACTGTAGGGAAAGAAAACAGGTCTGTGATTGCTAGGGTAAAGTTAGGGGTGAGGGAAGGATTTGACTAACAAGGGTAGTCTTCTGGGGTGATGGAGCTGTTCTGTATTCTAATTTTGCTAGTTACATGAATGCATAAATATACTAAAATTCATAAAACTGTACACCAAAAAAGTTAATTTTACTGAATATAAATTTGAAAATAAATGCATTACCTCCTAGGCATGAGGAAAAGCTGCCTTTCTCCTCCACTCCCACATACTTTACCCCTAAACTTGAAAAAGACTATCTTATGAAGTATTTTATCCTGTGAGGAAAAAGGTAGAAAAGACTAAAGAATGGATTTGACGGCGAAATTAAAGGAGTTTGCTAAAACATTATTGGCATTTATCTTGAAAGGCTGGCTTATGAGATAATAAGCTATAATTTTAGAGAAAAGCAAAGGCAAAGAAGAAATGAAGAGTAGAGCAAATAGATCTTAAAATTGAAGAATGGATCGTCTCCCTAGTGTGCACCTCTATTCTATAGTGCCATGGCATAACAATTATATCTTCATTTGATTTGCTTTTTGGTATGTTTCTGCTATACATAAAATGGTTTAAGAAAAAGTAATTTAATTTTAAGAAGATATAAACCTATTTTTAATTCAGTATCTAAATCTAAATCTATTTCAAAAAGGAATTAATCAGTTGGCTGCAGTTTTTGCATCAAAAGCTATAATTGGTGAAACATTCCTTAAAAGCTGGATTGGAATCTAACACTGGGGTTAAATCTAAAAACAAGTTAATGTATTTGAAGAAATGATATTCCACATATTTGGTATTTTGCACATATCTCCGCTTGTCTTTTTTCTTTTTTTCCCCCTGCCTACTCCTCTTGTCTTTTATTGCTTCCTCCCTCTTCTTCCCTGCCATCCCAAACAATCTGCTGTCCTTTTCCTCTTCAGTGCCTTCTTGAAATTTGTCACAACCCTAAATTACTCAACTGTTCTTAGGAACGACCACATACAATATAGTTCATTTCAAAGGCTGTGAATTAAAATGTGGCTAATAGTCACATACAAATACTGTGATACTCTTTTGCTAAAACATGACAATAGGGAATGTAAGTAGTCTAACAAGACATTTAATATATATTGAATGTAAAACTGAAACTACTTTACATTTATTTTTCCAAAAAAGCATATATGCTATTTATATTATAACTTTTTCAATATATTTGGCTACTAATATTAGAATGCTAAGGAAGGGTTTAATAAAGTCAACAAATATTAATATTAAATGTAAAATATAATATGCAATTATTTAGAAAAAAATATGGTGCTAACCAGTCTGTGAATAATTTGGTGGAGTCAAATTATTATGAATGCTGTAGCTTACTGAATAAATGGTTCAGATGTATACCTTGAATTCCAGACACTTGGCTGCCCAGAAAAGAATAGCTTTCCTGTGTTAGGACTTTGGGCAGAGACTATGTCCTTAAGTCATCTACTGAGATGGAAGTGTAGAAATAAGACGTTTCCAGTTAGTTACAAACAACTAGTGGTCTTCCCTTCTCTTTTGCCCATTCACAAAAACAAGAATGACCTTTGAATAAACCCTAAAATGGTGGTGTAAACCACATGCCTGTGGAACAAGTTCTTTAAAATAGTCCCTAGTGAACCAATAACTTAGGCAAATAAACAAACCAAAACCTTCTCCTGCCTTTTACTCGCCCAATAAAGATAGCCAAAATTAAAATTGGAAAAAAAAAGTGAGTAGAAAATAAGACTCCCAGTCACTTGGACAACTGAAAGCCTTATGACGATGCTTCCCCTTCTCCCTTCTAGAAGTACTCTCTGCATTACTATATATCTATTTATTTATTTTCACCCTTTAGAACTACACTGAATGTCAAAAAGAATATTTTAAAATTTCCAGTATCATTCCAACAATAAACTTCAGAACCATCCAGTGCTGGAATTTGGAGGTAATAATTAAGAAATTTTTGAGTCATAGGGTATTATTACCTCAGAATAGAATGTAAAAGAAAAGCTCAAATAAGTTTCTAAACCTAAAAAGAAAGGTTTTTTATGCTAAGATATTTATAATAATATTTTAAGCTATAACTTATAAGGATAAATAGACTTAAGACTTAATAATATAAATTTTCATAAATGAGAAAAAAATTGTGCATTATACTGACTTTTTTCTAACATAAAAACCATCCCTTTAAATAGTTCTCATTTAAGTTATAACAATTTTTTTCATGTAGAATATATAGATAATTGTGGGGTTAATATAATGTAATTTTCAATTAAAATATAAAATTTAACAAATATTATTTTCTTTTGCTCTCAGGAGAAAAATGAGAGCAGGTTCTCATAACCTGAGGAGCTTCCTTATATTAACATACATTATATCATTAGTACAAGATGTGCATTGCTACTATTCTTCAGTCTCTCCTGGAACTTGTTCAGCCCTGGGAAAATCATCTTCATACTTCTTTTTGAGATTACTTAAATATGTTCGTAAACTGTCTGGATCCAATCGAGAGTTTCGGGCAGTTTGAACAAGCCTAGTGGCTAGCAGGTACACAGCTCTCTGTCTTTCCATCTCAGGGGTACTCTTTTGGTTTTGCTGTTATTGAAAAAAATGTATATATACATAAATTAAAACAGGAATTCTTTAATTTTTATTTTAGTCATGCTTTGGCAATATTCTACTCCTCCCATAGAAATATGGAACTCAAGAGTCAACTAATTTCTTTGGGTAAGTGAGCTCCATCCACCTAGCAAAAAATATAACAGAAGAAATAAAGAAATATCATTTGGGAGAATAAAATGTCTCATGAGTATTTACTACTATTTCACAGATCCTTATAATCCTGAAAATCATTTTTCAATGAAAAACTTCTGCTAAATAGGTCATATTTCTCAACACAATGCCAAAGAGTAATAGAGAATCCACCAGAGATAGATTCTACAAACACTTTCTCATTTAAAGGTATGAAAAAAACAGCACTGCTCATTGCCATGCAGTACCCATACTTTTAAATGTTGCCCATGAATTCCATTCTGCTATCTCCTACTTTAATTATGCA
Source organism: Avahi laniger (assembly GCA_963575035.1). Taxonomy (NCBI): domain Eukaryota; kingdom Metazoa; phylum Chordata; class Mammalia; order Primates; family Indriidae; genus Avahi; species Avahi laniger. The sequence goes on from CAUYSK010089344.1 coordinate 18,139, forward strand.
ATAGACAAACTGGTGGACAGAATATGTCATCAGAAAACTGGTTGCCCCTAAAGAGAATACACACATGTAAATTTCTAGAGGCTAAGAGAAAATACTGTCTAAGGAGTAAATTACATTTTAAAAATAAAAAACATAAATAGCTACTTGAAATTATGCCTTAATTCATAAACTATACTTACTGATATCCAAGAAATAATATTTAAAATGAGAATGTGCAATAAATGGTGTTGGGAAAATTAGATAGCAACATGCAGAAGAATTAAACTGGATCCCTATCTCTACCATATATCAAAATTAATGAGATAGATTAAAGATTTAAATGTAAGACCTGAAACCATAAAACTATCAGAAGAAATCCTAGAAAAAGCTATCCTCAACATTGGTCTAGGTAAAGAATTTATGACTAAGATCCCAAAAGCAAATACAACAAAAATAAAAATAAATAAATGGGCCTCGATTAAATTAAAAAGCTTCTGCCTCGCGAATGATACAATCAAACAGAGTGAACAGACAACCTACAGAATGGGAGAATATACTTGCAAGCTATACAACTGATAAATGCCTAACACCCGGAATCTATGGGGAATTCAAACAAATCAGCAAAAGAAAAACAAATAACCCTTCTAAAAAGTGGGCAGAAAACATAAACAGAAATTTTCAGAAAAAGATATACAAATAGCCAATGAACATACGAAAAAATGCTCAATTGTCAGGAAAATGAAAATTAAAACCATGAGATACCACCTTACTCCGGTCAGAATGACCATGATTAAAAGTCAGAAAATAATAGATGCTGGTACAAGGATGTGTTGAAAAGGGAATGCCTGTACACTGTGGGAATATAAATTAGTATAACCTCTATTGGAAACAGAATGGAGATTTCTCAAAGAACTAAAAGTAGATCTACCATTTGATATAGCAATCCCACTATTGGGTATCTACCCCAAGGAAAAGAAGTCATTTTATTTATTTATTCTTTTTGAGACAGAGTCTTGCTCTGTTGCCCGGGCTAGAGTGCCGTGGCATCAGCCTAGCTCATAGCAACCTCAGACTCCTGGGCTCAAGTGATCCTTCTGCCTCAGCCTCCCAAGTAGCTGGGACTACAGGCATCCGCCATCATGCCTGGCTAATTTATATATATTTATATATATACATATATATATATATATTTTAGTTGTCCAGATCATTTCTTTCTATTTTTTAGTAAAGATAGGGTCTCGCTCTTGCTCAGGCTGGTCTCAAACTTCTGACCTTGAGCGATGCACCCGCCTCGGCCTCCCAGAGTGCTAGGATTACAGGCGTGAGCCACCGTGCCCGGCCAAAAGAAGTCATTTTATAAAAAAGACACTTGCACCAGTATGTTTATCATAGCACAATTCACAATTGCAACGATATGGAACCAACGTCAATGTCCACCAAGTGATGAGTGAATAAAGAAATATGGCATACACATATGTGGGTGTGTATGTGTGTATACCATGGAATACTACTCAGTCATCAAAAAGAATGAAAGGCCTTTTGCAGCAACTTGGATGGAACTGGAGGCCATTATTCTAACTGAAGTAACTCAGGAACAAAAACCCAAATACTGCATATTCTCACTTATAAGTGGGAGCTACACTAGAGTATGCATGGTCATACAGAATGACTTAATGGACACTGGAGAGTCAGAAGGGGGAGCGTGGGAGGGGAGTGTGTGATATGAAAAATTACCTATTCCTTACAATGTGCAGTATTCAGGTAATGGGTATATTAAAAGCCTAGATTTCTCCACTATGTAATTCACCCATGTAACAAAAAAACCACTTGTATCCTCTCTTCAACCTATTTAAATAAAAAATAAATAAATAAAATGGGAATGTGGAAGGCCTTTAGATATTCAGTCCTTGACTAGTACTTCAGGGTTGGGAATATAGTTGGGAAATTCTTATTTTACTTCTTCGTGTGAGATAGACAGAGGAATTAGGATTTTCAATCTTAACTGTTTATGGAAAGTCTTCATGAGTTTCCCAGAAATACAATCCCTTCAACTCTTTCTCAACAGCAAGCAATTCCAGATATTGTTCTACTTTACTGCAGAAAAAATGACTAAGATTCTATGAGGTAGAATAAGATTATCATATATACCCATCTACCTATTTGATACATTGATCAATTGCCAATTAGTCTATTATTTAACCAACAGTTATTGAATATCTAATATCATCTAGGTTTTAGGCCTCAAAGCTTATGCTTATATACCCATGGAAAATCTAAAAATGTATACCTGACACGATAACAGAACTCAAGAAGCTTATAGTCTTACAGTAAAAAAGGATTATTCATAAGCAACTTATTATGGTAATTATGAAAAGTCTCATAAGAAAGCATAATCATGTTCAGAGGAAGGAAAACTCACTTCCAGTTCAGGTCAAGAAATGCTTAAATAGGATGAAGTATTTGAAATGAATCTTGATGGAGAGAAGAGCCTAGAAGGGAGGGTATTTCATATAGAGGAAACAGCTAGAGCAGGCACATTAGAAACCATGGTACACAATCAGGTAAAAATGATAGAATGACAAGTAATTCAATGTGGCAGAAATGTTGATTCTGTGAAACTCAGTGATGTCATGTAAGGTTGGTATAACAAACAAAGGGAGATCATACAGAAGTTAATAAACTTTAGAATCATATAAAGACTGCCTAGAATGCAAATTTCTGAGCCAGAGTAGACTCTTAAAATTCTAGGATGGTACCCAGTACATCAGGTACCTCAGGTGAGTCTTTTTTTTTTTTAAGGAAATCAGGTGATTGTAATGTAGGTAATCCTAAAATATATTTGAAGAAATAACTACAGAAGAATTTTAACACTAGACTAAGGAGTTCAACTTTTATTTGGTAAGAAACAACTGAAAGTTTCTGAGTTCTGCTAAGAATTATGCATTAGGAAACAATCTGGTAAAAGTGTGTAGGATGGACTGGAAAAGAGGGAGAACTTACTGCATAGTCCTAATGAGAGATGATTAAGAGGAAGGATCCATGGATGATTTGGGTGGGTCACTGGGAGACTTAAAAGTGAAGAGATGGGATGATTTTTCAGAAGATGGTAAGTTAACTTTGGTCCTTAAACATAGAATAAGATATCAAGAGAAAATATGGAAAAAATACATAGACTCTGAGTTGAACAGAAATGACAATGAAAGCAGTGAGAAAAGATAAGATCACCAAGAGTGTAGATTTAAAAAAGAAAAGAAACAAGGGCAAAGATCTTAGAAACACTTATATTTAGCAAGTGGAATAAGAAAATGTACTTGTGAAGAAGGGAAAGAAGGAGTAATCAAAGATGGAGGAGGATGAAAATATCCAGGAGAGAACAATTCCACAGTAGCCAGAGAGGAAAGAATTAAGAAAAGAGAGAGAAGATCAGTGTCCAGTGCCACAGAGAGGCCACGGAAGATAAGAAGTGAACAAAAGGCCAAGAGGGTTTATGATTAGTTGGTACTTAAGAGAAAAGTTTCAGTAGAGTGATGACAAAAAGATTTAGTTTGCAACTGGGAAACGGAAGAAGCAAGTGTAAATTACTCTTGATAAGTTTACAGTAAAAAGAGAAATAGGATAATAGCTTGAGAAGTAGAGTAAAAGAATGAATCTCTTTGGAAAGATCTAGGCATCTTCATAGGAAAAAGAAAAGCCAGAGAAGGAAACATTAAAGATTCAAAAGAGCAAAAAGAAAATGGAGAAATAATATCTTAGAGGAGGTGAAAAGAAGGTAGAAAAATTAATCTTAAAATATCTGAAAGGCAATTTATTCCTCTGGGATAAAAGGGATGAGAGATGGGTGAAAACCAGAAATACTAAAAATGGAATTTTGAGGGAGAGAAGGCTCAAGAACTCATTAAGAAGACCTCAAGTTTGTTAAAAAGTACAGGAGATAAATTATCTGTAGAGAGTCAGAGGAGTGAGGGCTCAGGAACAGTGAAAATGTTTTAAAAGAGTTACTGTAAGGAAGCCACGGAGATCAATAAAAGAAAAAAATCAATTACAGACATAACCAAAATGGAGAGTAGAAGCAATCTGGCTTCACCTTCCCCACAGAAAACTAAAAACAAATATCCAGTGCCAAGATTATCACCAGCAATATCCCAGAATACAAATCAGAGGCTGAGATAATCCCTAGTGCAAGACAGAAGTGAAAAATTCTGAGAAGACAATAAGGGTAACTTTATTCCGTGATGCCTCTCCCCCAGTCTACCAGGCACTATGTGCGGAAAATTCCTCTCAGTCTCGTGGTTTCTACACTGGAAAAAAGTGAAATTGAGGCAGAAAGCCAGCTTCTCCACCATCCCAGGTTCCATTGTAGGAAAACTGCTCCTGCCTCAACCCACAAGAAGCATCACAAGTACCTGAAAAGAGAAAAACCCAGCTAAAGACAAAGAGGGTAGGTGGGACTACAAACCCCAGCCTGCAAAACTCTGCTCTTTTTCTCAGTCAAAGGACATGCCAAATCAGAGTGGCTGTTCGGCAGCACTATACTGTAGGAGGCATACTTCACAGGTTTTCTGGGCACAACCCCCTAACCAGCCTTCCCACACAGCTGGATATCCCTTTTGGGACCTCGGAATCCATTCCAGAATAGGCAGTGCTCCAGTGTTTGCCCGAGATGAGGCAAATCTGGGCTTAAGGTGCCATCTAGTGTTCAAAATGAGGCAGTGATCTAGGATTAAGGGGAATCACAGGCAACTAACTGCAAAGATCCTCTAAGCAAATATATCCTAGAAAGACTAAAAAAGACAGTGAAGACTAAAAGAAAAAGCTAGTTCTTCAATGAGGAGGTAGAGGCATACATCCACACCTGAAACAACCAGGAAACCATGATCTCCCCAAATGGACAAAGCAAGTCAGTGATTTACACTAATGAGTAATGTATGAGCTCTCAAATCAAGAATTCAAAATAGTAGTTCTAAGAAAACTCGACTAACTCCAAGATAGCACAACAAAGAAATTCATAAATTTATAAGAGATATTTAACAAAAAGATTAAAATAATTAAACATATCAAACAGAAATCCTGGAACTGAAAAATGAAATACATTTGTTGAACTCAAAAATGCATTAGAGGCTCTCAACAATAGAATGGATGACACAGAAGAAAGAATCAGTGAGCTTAAGGAGCTTAAGGAGAGGGTTATTGGAAAATATAGTCAGAGGAGAAATAAAATAAGAATGAAGAAAGCCTGTAAAATATAGAGAATAACTTCAAAAGAGAAAATCTAAGAGTCACTGATATTCAACAGATAGTTGAGAAAAGCAAGGAATAGAAAGCTTATTCTAAGAAATAATAACAGAAAATTTTCCAAACCTGGAAAAAAATATAACTATCCAGGTATAAGAGGCCACAGAACACTAAACAAAGTCAACCCAAATAAGACTACCCCAAGGTACATAATAATCAAACTCTCAAAGGTCAAAAACAAACAGAAGATCCTAGAAGCAGCAAGAGAAAAGAAGCAAAGAACATACAAAGGAGTTCTGATTCATCTGGCAACAGACTTCTCAGTGAAAAACATACAGACCAACAGGGAGTGGGACGATATATTCTAAGTGCTGAAGAAGAAAACTGCTGAGAATACCACACGCAGCAAAACATTCCTTCAAACATGAAGAAGAGATAAAGTCTTTCCCAAATAAACAAAAGGTGAGGGAATTAATCACTACTAGATCCCTCTCACAGGAAATGCTAAAGGGAATTCTTCAATCTGAAAGAAAAGGATGCTAATGTGCAAAAAGAAAACATTTAAAGGTATAAAACTCACTAGTAAAAGTACCCAGACAAATTTAATTCTATAATTGTGGTACATAAACCACTCATGGTTCTATTAGGTTGGTGCAAAAGTAATTGCGGTTTTGGACACATTTTTGCCAATGAGAAATAAGTTTGTTTATTCCTGTAGCATAAAAATCCGTGCTTCAGGATTCGGCGAACTATTGGAAAGCATTTTCTGCGTCCTGCTGGTTGCAGAAGCTTTTTCCCTGCAAAAAGTTGTCAAGATGCTTGAAGAGGCTGGCAAGAGGTCAGGTGAATATGGTGAATGAGGCAACACTTCATAACCCAATTTGTTCAACTGTTGAAGCACTGGTTGTGCGACGTGTGGTAGGGCATTGTCATGGAGAAAAAATTGGGCCCTTTCTGTTGACCAATGCCGGCCGCAGGCATTGCAGTTTTCAGTGCATCTCGTCGATTTGCTGAGCATACTTCTCAGATGTAATGTTTTCACCGGGATTCAGAAAGCTGTAGGATATCAGACCAGCAGCAGACCACCAAACAGTGATCATGACCTTTTTTTGGTGCAAGTTTGGCTTTGGGAAGTGCTTTGGAGCTTCTTCTTGGTCCAACTACTGAGCGGTTCGTCACATAAAATCCACTTTTCATGGGACATCACAATCCGATCAAGAAATGGTTCACTGTTGTGTACAATGAGAGAAGATGACACTTCAAAACTACGATTTTTTTTGATTTTTGGTCAGCTCATGAGGCACCCATATATCGAGCTTTTTCACCATTCCAATTTGCTTCAAATGTAGAACGGCCGACAGTAGAATGGTCGATGTTGAGTTCTTTGGCAACTTCTCTTGTAGTTGTAAGAGGATCAGCTTTGATGATTGCTGTCAATTGGTCACCGTCAACTTCTGATGGCCTGCCACTGTGCTCCTCATCTTCAAGGCTCTCGTCTCCTTTGCAAAACTTCTTGAACCACCATTGCACTGTACATTCATTAGCAGTTCCTGGGCCAAATGTGTTTTTGATGTTGCAAGTTGTCTCTGCTGCTTTATGACCCATTTTGAACTCAAATAAGAAAATAGCTCAAATTTCATCATTTTCATAGTCTAAAATAAATATAAAATAAACAGCAAGTAATAAGTTACTGACAAAAAATCATAAAGCAAGAAATGCGCAATAAAATGATGTATTACATAACCACATTTAAGAATGTATTCCAAAATCAAACAGCAAATTTCAACAATGCTAAAACCACAATTACTTTTGCACCAACCTAATAATATGAAGATTAAGAGACAAATTTATCAAAAATAATAACCATGGGTACCTGTTAAGAGAAAGGAAATACAAAAAGATGCAAATTAAGACCAAAAAAATAAAAAAGTGGGGGAAAGAGATGGAGTTAAAGTGTAATTTTTTTTTTAGTTTTTCTGTTTTTTGTTTCTTCTCTTCAAAGTTAAGTTGTCATCTGTTTAAAATAAGTTGTTATAGCTGTAAGATGTTTTTTGTAAGTCTCATGGTAACTATAAAGCAAAAACATATAACAGATACACTAAAAATAAAAAGCAATGAATTGAAACACACTACCAGAGAAAATCACTTAACCACAAAGAAATACAGTCAGAAAGGATGAGATAATTAATAAAGCAACCAAAAACAAGTACCAAAATGGAAGCAGTAAGTCATTATCTATCAGTAATAACACTAAATGTAAGTGGACTAACTTCTCTAACTAAAAGACACAGAGTGTTGAATGGATTTTTTTTAAAAAATCAACTATATGCTACTTATAAGAAACTCACTTCCATTATAAAGATATACTTAGAATGAAAGTGAAGGGATGGAAAAAGATATTCCAGGCAAATGAAAACCAAAAAAGAGCAGAAGTAGCTATACTTATATAAGATGAAATAAACTTTTAAGTTAAAGACTGTGAAAAGAAATAAAGAAGGTCACTATATAGTGAGAAAGGGGTCAATTCACCAAGAGGATATAATAATTGTAAATAAATACCCACCCACCACTGGAGCATCCAAATATATAAAGCAAACATTGATAGATCTAAAGAGAGATTACAATACAATAATAGTAGGGGTCTTCAACACACCCCTTTCAGTAATAGACAGATCATCCAGACAGGAAAACAATAAAGAAACATTGGAGTTAAACTATACTCTAGACCAAATGGATCTAAAAGACATTTACAGAACATTTCATTCAACTGCTGCAGAATACGCATTCTTCTCATCAGCACAGGGAATATTCTCCAGGATAGACCATATGTTAGACCACAAAAGAAGTCTTAACAAATTCAAAAAAGTCAAAATCATACTTATTTTTTTCTGACCACAATGGAGTAAAACTAGAAAGTAATAATGAGAAGAACTTTGGAAAATATACACACACATGAAAATTAAACAACATGCTCCTGAGTGATCAATGGGCCATGAAGAAATTAAGAAGAAAATTTAAAGGTTTCTTGAAACAAATAACAATTGATATACAGTATACCAAAATCTCTGGGATACATAAAAATAAATACTAAGAGGGATGTTTATAATAAACATCTACATCGAAAGAGTGGAATGATTTAAAAAAAAAAAATCTAATGATGCACCTCCTGGGGCTAGTAAAGCAAGAACAAAACAAACCCAAAATTGGTAGAAGAAATGAAATAGAGCAGAAATAAAGGAAATTGAGACAAAAAATACAAATGATGAACAAAATAAAAAATTTGTTTTTTGAAAAGATAAAATTGTAAAATTTTTAGCTAGACTAAGAAAAAAAGAAGATTGAAAAAATAAAATTAGAAACAAAAAAGGAGACATAAACGATACCAAAGAAATACAAAGGATCATTAGAGACTATTATAAATAACAATATGTCAAAAAATTGGAAAATCTAGAACAAATTGATAATTTCCAGACATATACAACCTACCAAGATTGAACCACAAAGAAATAGAAAACTTGAAGATATCAGTAATGAGTAACAAGATGGAAGCAGTAATAAAAAGTCTTCCATCAAAGAAAAGCCAAGTACCTGATGACTTCACTGCAAAATTCTACCAAACATTTAAAGAACTATTACCAATTCTACTCAAAATATTCTGAATACTGAATACAGTAACATAATTAAAAGATCATCCTCCATGATTAAGTGGGATTCATCCCAGGGATGCAAGGATGATTTAACATACACAAATCAATGAACATGATATATCACATTAACCGAATCAAGAACATAAATCATATGATCATTTCAATAGATGCTGAAAAAGTATTTGTCAAGATTTAAAATCTCTTCATAAAAGTAACTCTTAACAAACTGTATATAAAAGGAACATTCTTCAAAACAGTAACGGTGGGCCGGGCGCGATGGCTCATGCCTGTAATCCTATCACTCTGGGAGGCTGAGGCGGGAGGGGGGGGGCGGGGGGGGATCGTTTGAGCTCAGGAGTTAGAGATTAGCCTGAGCAAGAGCGAGACCCCACCTCTACTAAAAGCAATAGAAAGAAATTAGCTGGACAACTAAAAAATATATATAGAGACACATATATATATATATATGTGTGTATATATATATATATAAATTAGCCGGGCATGGTGGTGCATGCCTATAGTCCCAGCTACTCGGGAGGCTGAGACAGAAGGATTGCTTGAGCCCAGGAGTTTGAGGTTGCTGTGAGCTAGGCTGACACCACGGCACTAACTCTAGCCTGGGCAACAAAGCAATACTCTGTCTCAAAAAAAAAAAAACAATAATGGCTATCTATAACAAACCCACAGCTAGCATCATAGTGAGTGGGGGAAAATGGAAAGCCTCTAAAATTTGAAGAAAACAAGGATGCCCACTTTCACCAGTTTAATTCAACAAAGTAGTGGAAGTCCTAGCCAGAGCAATTAGGCAAGAGAAAGAAACAAAGGGCATCTAAGTTGGAAAGGAAGAAGTCAAATTATTGTTTTTTTCAGATGATCTGATATTATATTTAAAAAACCTAAAGATTCCACCAAAAAACTGTTAGAGCTGGTAAGCAAATAGGGTACAGTTTCAGCATATCAAATCAACATACAAAAATCAGTGACATTTATATACATCAACAGTGAAGAAACTTAAAAAAAAAGTATAGAAAGCATATTCATTCATAATAGCTACAAAAAATATATGGCTGGGTGTGGTGGCTCACGCCTGTAATCCTAGCACTCTGGGAGGCCGAGGCGGGTGGATTGTTTGAGCTCAGGAGTTCGAAACCAGCCTGAGCAAGAGCGAGACCCTGTCTCTACTAAAAATACAAAAGAAATTAATCGGACAACTAAAAATATACAGAAAAAATTAGCTGGGCATGGTGGCACATGCCTGTAGTCCCAGCTACTCGGGAGGCTGAGGCAGAAGGATTGCTTGAGCCCGAGAGTTTGAGGTTGCTGTGAGCTAGGCTGACGCCATGGCACTCACTCTAGCCCAAGCAAAA
>CAUYSK010089345.1:0-21457 GCA_963575035.1 Avahi laniger
GGGTGGGGGTAAAGTGGGGTAACTGGGCCAGAACAGCTGCTGTAATGAATTCTTATCAAACAGCTAGTTCCTGGGACCCCCTGCATCAGTCACGTCCTGCAACTCCAGCATCATCCTTAGCAGGAGGGATAAGAAATGCAAGCTCCCCTTTTGCAGCCCATTTATCTCCCTAGGGGTCTGGCAAAGGCTACATGCCTAATAGTAAATTCATTTAGAATAGGAGATTTTTCGGTTTCTTTTAATTTTTTTCTCTTAGATTCACCCTCTCCTGGTCTGGTGTTTTGCCAGCTCTTCCCTGTCCTTACCTGCCTTCACTAAGCCAAGCTTTCAGTTAAGAACCACAACTTACAATGATTTCTTCAGAGCTCTCCTTCACTGATATTGCAGCTATCGTAAATCAAATCACCTAACCACGAGGCATCTTGGTTCAGTTCTTATTATGGAGATGAGTATTTGTTCTCCTATCTTTCCAGATCCTCAAGGAGCTTCCTGTGAAGCCACAGCTCAGGCAGCAAGTACTGAGCCATTCTCCCCTTTCCCCTAAGACGAGTGTGTTCCTATCTCGGCTCCAGGCTTCAGCAACCCTGTCCTTAGAATTTCGTGGAAAGCACTATTCACATTTGTCTCTAAATATCAACACCCTGACAGCCACTGCCTACTCCCAGACCATAGACCAGAAGATCCAAGACTTCTTTTCACTCACCGTTTTTGTGTTTCTTTCCTATTTCTAATTTTATATATATTTATATATATATATAATAATTTTATATATATTTATATATATATATTTTTATATATATTTATATATATTTCTAAATTTATATATATTTATATATAAATATTTAACTCATCTTTCGAACTCATCAAAGTCTTTTTGTATTGCCTCTTTTTTTTTTTTTGGCTCTTCTGTTTCTTGTTTTTTTTATTTCAAAATATTAAGGGGGTACAAGTGTTTTTGGCTACATGGATCACTTTCGTAATGCCTGAGTCAGGGTTATAAGTGTGTCCACCACCCATATGGTGTTCATTGTACCTGTTAGGTAGGTTTCGCCCATCCCCTCCACTCCCCACACTTGATTTCCACTGAGTTTTACTACCTTCTGTACACATGTGAGCTCATCAGTTAATTCCAATTTAATAGCGAGTACATGTGGTGTTTGTTTTTCCATTCTTTGGCTACTTCACTTAGGATACTGGTCTCCACTTCCAACCAAATTGTTGCACAAGACATTAATTCATCCTTTTTATGGCTGAGTAGTACTCTGTGGTGTACATATACCACATTTTGTTAATCATCTCATGAATTAATGGGCATTTGAGTTGATTCCACATCTTTGCAGTTATGAATTGTGCTGCAGTAAACATTTGATTGCAGGTGTCTTTTTGATGAAATAAATTCTTTTCCTTTGGGTAGATACCCAGTAGTGGGATTGCTGGATTGAATGATAGATCTACTTTTAGTTCTTTGAGGAATCTCCTGTATTGCCGTCTTTCAGATTTTATTGATGTATATTTGAAGTAGAAGAAGTATATTAAAATTTAGACTGCACCACTTGAACCAAAACCTGAATTAGAACTGATACTATTTTTTTCTGTGTGACTTTATGATTTAAATAATTTTAAACATGGAGATAAATCTGCCATCAAAAGTAGGCTTCTGTCAAATTGCATAGACCTACACACACATAAATACAAACACAATGAGTTAATATAAAAACTGGAGGAAACTGAATATGGTCTGTAATCAGTAGTGTTGCACCAGGTTCAATTCCTTGTTCTGATATTTATAATAGTTGCATATGATGTCAGAGTGGGGGAAACTAAATGAAGGGTTCCTAGGATTCAATGTGCTATTTTTGCAAGTTCCTCTGAATCTGTAATTATTTTAAAATAAAAAGTTTTTGAAAATTAAGGTTATAAAATCATCTAAATAGAAAAATTGTTTTTATCATTTTTCATTCAAGAATTAGGCAGTTTTGGGGAAAAATGAATGATACACTATATAAAATCATTTAATCCTGTACATGATGCATGGAAAGTATTAATTAAATTTTGCTTTATCTCCTCTCCAAATATTATATTCCTATGTCAATTTATCTTTCCCAGTATGACCTGTCTTCTATCTTATTTATTCATTTATTAATTCACTTTGCGAAAACTTTTGAAGCATCAATTATGTGTCAAACACTACATTGTTTGTTTAACAACAAAGCCCTGGGGAAATCAAAGATAAATAAGATAGAGTTCCTGTCTTCAAGGGTCTTCTAATCTATTGGAAAAGAAAAATATGCAAACAGCTACAAGCGATGTGATAATTCTATGAACTAAGTCCCGTATGAACACAAGAGGAAAGAAAATCTGTCTTTGGGAATCAGTGACAGCATTCCAGAGAGAAGATAAAAGTTAGATCTTAAGGAGTACATAGGGATTTTTCAGAATGTGAGAAATTTTATGGGATAAATTGTTAGTGTGGAAAAGGCTTAGCAGGTGCTTACGGGTGGAGAAAGATTTCTCACACAGAGATTAAAATATAAAAGTAAAATTTATTTTATCCTTTAGAAGGGCAGACAGAAGAAAGAGAGAGAAAGAAAGAAAGAGGGGTGGAAAGAGAGCAGAGATATGACATGACATCCGAAAGAAAGAGAAGGGAGAAGCCAGTAGCGAGGCCAAGTGACTTGTTGCTTTTACAGAGACAAAGAGAAAAATGGAAAGTAGGGAGCTTCAAGGCCGCCCTAACAAAATGGTCTAATTTTTCAACAAATAAATGATATAAATCAAAAGGGAAATGGTTGGATTGACATAGATTAAAAGATACTTAAGAAAGAAATCAACCAAATTTAATATGTAGTCCTCATTTGAATAGCACTGTAGAAAGACATTTATGGTATAATCAAAGAAATTCAAAAACAGATTGGATGCATACTAAGGAATTATTGTTAATAGTATTTAATAATAATGATATGGATAAAGATATAATGTTGTTAGTAATAATGGTAATTACAGAATTATTGTTAATTTTGTTAGGTGCAATAATAATATTGTTATTTAGTTTAAAAAATCCTTTATGTCGGAGTTACAAATTGAAGTAGTCACAAAGAAGATGGGATGATGACTGTGATTTGCCTTAAAATATGCTATAGAAAAATAACATCATGGGAGACAGATGGCACATGATTGACAAAAAGTTACTAAATGTTGAAATTGGTTGATGGGTGAAAGGGAATTCATTAACACTCTTCTCCCTATGCTAATTCTATGTTTGGAAATTTCCATAATAAAAAGTAAAATATATTCTGCAATCATCAACACTTTACATAACAGCTTCAGATTATTTAGCACCTAATCTTCATTTTAATTTATTCTCAATCATAGACAGCATTGATTAATTTTTTCAGTCACAATAGTAATATTTTCTTCTGGGTCATAGTCTTCTGTATTCCAATTAAGTACCAGCCATGGCATAAGGAATAAAAAGAATGTATTGAAGCTATTTTGTGTTTCTTCTGTGCATTGGATGAAGATGAAAATTTTTTTAGAGAAATTACTGGGAAAAATATCACTTTGTCTTCATTACCACTAGATTTATGAATGATTTTTATAAGCTCTGAAATTGTAAGCCCATCCTTTTAACTCTGAAAATAAGCTGATAAGATTTGGAAACTTTCTACCCAAAAGATTGCACAAAAATTTTTTAAGAAAACTTCAAATAATCTCAGTAAATACATTTTATTTTAAAAAATAAAGCAAAATATAAAAAGTGGGGCTGCTAGATGAAGGAAGAAAAGAAAAGTCACTCCAGGCAGGAAAAAGCAGTATTGATTTTCTTAAAAAATGTTTATGTTAGGGAAATGTTGAAATATTGACTGGAGCCAAGGGTAGACTGGGAACCAAGGTGGGGATGGAAGGATATGAAGCTGGAAGATCATTAGGAATGACGTGGCTAGCAGTATTTCCTAACAAATTTTTCCTAACAAATTTGTATTTACTGTCTATAAGCAAGAGAAAACTAATGCAGATTTGCAAGGGGGGAATAACAAAGTTGTATTTGTTTTGTATGTATCTCAGGTAATGGTATGGAGTGTGGAATACAGGGAGAATCATCAGGGACATCAGTGAGGAAGCTTTGTAGATGGTGCAAACAGTAGACAATGAGATCTTGAACATTGACATTGGGAATGGAAGGAAAGACTTTGTCAGATAGATTTCATTAAGATTTGAAGACTCAGCAGAAGACAAGAGAGGAAGAGGAACAACTTAGTTGATACTAACATCATTAACCAAGTTCGAGAATACAGAACTTAGAGTAGATTGGGGGAGGGAGGACATATTGAGTACAATATTAGACATGTTAAATTTGAAGGTCTACAGCTGTGGTCCTCCAACCCCTGGCCACAGACCAGTGCTATGGAGTGTAAGAGACTGGCCACAGAGCTCCACGCCCCCACCCCTGGGCCCCTGGCTGTGGAAAAATTGTCTTCCATGAAACTTAGGAAGGGGCGGACCCACACAGCAGGAGAGAGAGAGGATTGATCTGTATTTGCAGCTGCTCCCCATTGCTCACATCGCCACCTGATCCACACCTCCCGTCCTGTGGAAAAATTGTCTTCTGTGAAACTGGTGGTGCCAAAAAGGTTGGGGACTGCTAGACAGGACAACCAGGCAGAGCTCAGGATGACAACTTAGGGCTGGAGGTTGCTTGTCCTTTGCTGAAGTGAAAGATATTACCCAAGGAGAACATGCAGAGCAAGAAGAAGACCAAAGGCAGAACTCTGTTGCACCCAAAACCTAATATAAGTAAAAGAATTGTAGGTTGAAAAGTAAAGGGCAGAGATGGGGAGAACCATAGGAAAAATGTTATCTGATCATTTCAGTAAAGTTTCATGGGGTACGTGAGATTTGAGGAAATGCTTGATTGTGTTAGAATACCATATTAGGGAGCTCTAACAATCCATGAAGAAGAAACTCTAAGAAAATAAACATAAACATGAATGTGCATATTTAGCTAAATAATTTGAAGCAATCTAAGTCTACAAAGCCTTTATTTTTGTTTAATTATCTTTGTAGCATTTACTTCTTGGTAGTTTATATTCTCCTGAACCTATCATGGGCATAATTATAAACTGGAGTATTTTAATTAATGCTGATTGCATTTTATCTTGAAACACTTGCAAAATTAAAAGCCTAAATTATCTTTGCAATGATGAGCTACAGCATTTGAGCTGTTGGTTTCTATAAAATGACAGTTGAGGTAGGAAGGATACCAATTATTCCCTAGTATAATGTCTTTCCCTTCTTTATTGATAGTAAATGTTTCCTTGTATTTTGCATCTGGCGAAGTCAACTCTCAAATATCTCATAGCCAAATATGTGATAATCTGTGGCAAAGTTTTCACTTCACAGTCCATTAGAATAAAGACAGGGCAATGATGGATTCTATTTTTCTTTTTTGCTTGTTTATTTTCTCTTTCACTATATCGAGACTGAGGTCTTGTATCCATACTAAAGTTCAGCCTTAATACTCAAACACTTAAATGTCTTTCAAAAGTTTCTGCCCAGAAACATTGTAAGCTTAGAAGAAGAAAGAACAGTTGAATACTGGCTGTGCTTTCCATCAGCATAATAGGTGATCTCATGTATAAGAGGAATTTTTGAGCAAGAAACAGAATTTGTAAGATAATATTGCTACCTAGCTCATTTTGAATCATGTCTTTATTTTTGAAGTAGTCATGAATTCCTAAATTACATACCAAAGTAAAGGATACATACCTATATATCCTGATCCTCATCTTTAGCACAGAAACTTAAACATTAGTTGAGATTATAAAATATAACATATAAGCTTGCTAAAAATGACCTTTTTGAGCTCCCATACCCATGGCATTTGGAGGACACAGCAGGTGAGATATTTCTGAGAAGGCTGCCATGCCAGATCCTTGCATGAGCCCAGGAGTGTGAACCTTACTAAGTGTCACTGAGTCATAGAAAAGGGAAACTTGATAAAATTATAAATTTCTTATTTGCTGAGCACTAGAAAAGGAAATCCACAAAAGCTGTACTTTGTGATACAATGTTCCCAGAGCCTTGCTATTGAAGAGCCATTACAGAGAGAGGATAATGACCAAAGCTATAGATTAGGGCTGGGAAAAAAATTCCCTCCAGGGTGCAACTGTGAAATTCACTTTCTCATTACTGATTTCTGACCCTGTGTGAAGTTTAAATTGGATTGAGCAAGGTGGCCAAATCCTTCTGTTATCAAAATGAAGCATATTGTCAAAAGAAAAATGCACCAACTGATCTATACTGATTGTTCTATTGCTGATTTTATCTTCTTGATGCTGGGGCATAATTTATTTCCTCTCACCAGGATGGAAGAGAATCTTTGAAGGATTCTGAGTAAAAGCATCAAAAGGAAAATTCTATTGATAAAGGTACAAAAGTGGAAAGCAGATGAAAGATTCTTTAAGTGTTTTAATAAAAACATTAATATAAGGTAAATTATATATTAATAAATTTTTAAAGCATTTTACTTAAAAATCTGACTTGCAGGTATATAACATATGTGCTAATTTTGTGTGGTTTAGTAAGTACTAAAATGACAGTATCACAGAATACCTATACATGCCTAAATCAACTAGACTAGGGGGACCTAAGTAAGGACAATCTAAGCAAGAGTTATGTTGGAACCAAATTTGAGAACTCATTCTCACCTCTTTCTCATTTTCTGCACTGATGTGGGAGGTTGCTGGTGTGACATTACACTTGTCATCCTTGGGCTAAGTATTTGACCTGCACTGTTTTCTGTAGCTTGAGAAGTCCTAGGGACAGTGTTTAAGGGACTTCCTTCTGCCGAAGATGTTTCCCAGGGAACAAATACAGTCATGTGTCACTTAATGACAAGGATACATTCTGAGAAGGGGGTCTTTAGGCAATTTTGTCATTGTGTGAACATCATAGGGTGTACTTACACAAACCTAGATGGTCTAGCCTACTATACACCTAGGCTATATGATATACCCTATTGCTTTTAGGCTACAAACCTGTGCAGTACATTACCATACTGAATACTACAGGCAACTGTAACACGGTGGTTAAGTTTTGTATATCTAAATGCATCTAAACTTAAAAAAGGTCCAGTAAAAATGTAGTATAAAAGATAAGAAATGGTACAAGTATACAGGCCACCTACCGTGAATGGAGCTTGCAGGACTGGAAGTTGCTCTGGGTGAGTCAGTGAGTGAGTGGTGAGTGATTGTGAAGGCCTAGGACATTAAGCTACTGAAGACTATAAACATTGTATACTTAGGCTACAGTAAATTTATTTTAAAAATAAGTAATTGTACTATGATGTTACGGTAGCTACTACATCACTAGGCAGTAGGAATTTTTCAGTTCCATTGTAATTTTATGGGGCCACCATTGAATGTATATTTGGTTCATTGCTGACTGAAACATTGTTATGCAGCACATGACTATATACAAATGCAAGAAAAACCATAGATCATTTCCCCCTTGACATCGTAATGTTTAATACAGATAAATCGCATATAACACTGAACAGAAAAACTCACAGGATATATTTCAAGGATATTATGGAGTTGAAGCCTGATAGCAAGCTCACATATAGCATCTATAAAAATGAATTATTATTTTAATTTGTTTGAAAACTTAACATCATACAAAAGCCCTCAGACCTCAGCAAAAATGAGGATGTTTCTTTGAGAAAATTAAATCCATAGACTGATTGGTAAAGCCCTTCATAATCTGGCACAAATCTACCTTTCCACTTCAAGATTGCCAGTTTCTATTGTACAGCTTAACCGTAGGAGTGTCTTCAACCTTTACAGTAACTGTAGGTTAGTATATTTAGGGCAATCATTTTCTGACAAATGAGTAAAAGCAAGTCCTTCTACTTCTCAGAAAAGTGTCATCTGGGCTCAAGGTAGGGCTGTTCCAAACTTATCCTCTATAGTCTCAAACATTAAACTCCCAAACCAGCTGTCTTAGATTGTATTCCACTAGAAACAAACTCCAAGGTGGGAATTTGCACACAGGAAGTGTAATGGAGCGTGCCCTTGGATGCACACCTGGGGGAAGTGAAGGAAGTAGGGCTGGGCAGAGCAGAGAACTGAACTGATTCGATCGGTTTTCATGGACGGCGGAAGCTTTAGCTCAAGGCATGTGCATCCCAACTTCCATGCTTCCCACTTGGCCTGGAGTGCCTTCTTCTCTCATTTTTGCCTATTTGTATCTCTACTTTAGGGCCCTGACCCAGTCTTAACTCTATCGCAAGTTCTAAGTCAACCCACTCCAGGATCTGAGCAACTTTTGCTCTGTACTACACTGCAGTGGGTCCCTCATGCCCCATGTCATTTACCTTCTCACAGAGGTGTCTGTCATCATACCTACGTGGTAAACACTAATAGGACAGGGGCCAGCATAATACTTAAGAGATGATTTTCATAATCACAGAATGTAGAGCCCAAAGATACCTTAAAGATGATCTTGGCAAAGCATCCCAAATAGGGGGGAAAAAGTCAAGAAAGGAGATTGTGATTTTCCGGAGGTCTCCCAGCTGGCAAAACAAAGATTTAAGATTAAGGCCAAGTCCATGGACCCCCATCCACTGCACTGCCTTACACTCTGTCCTCCAATGAATGAAACAATTTATGAGTCTCAGTCTTTACAAATGTGAGGAAACTTGGAAGTACATGTTGAGAAGTAGATTTTTCCCCCCAAATAATAGACAGACTTTATCAAGCCGAGTGATCTTACTTACAATTCCTACGTCCAGTTTAGTTTTACTAGACATATATTTAAGTAAAGGTCATAAGTATCTTTTATTGTAGAATAAAAGGTTGGGGAATAAATGGTTGGGGAAAATCTGCATAATCTGGTAATAATCTGGTAATAATTGCATATATCCAATTGAGCTACTGTAGAGAAATGGAATATATTTTTGTTCTCTCTCTAATCTTTACAGTCTGCCTCCAAAAGTGCCCAGGTGCTGTAATGAGATAAAATTCACCAGATCAAATGAATCACTGGTTTGATTAGTTATGACAATTTGCATTTGGGTGTGTGTGTGTGTGATTTGTGTTATCTTTATGCATAGCAATATTTAAACCAGTTAAACAAACTGAGTGAAACAATGGTCCCTAATCCTGACTGACAATCAGAATTACTCAGGGATGTTTTCAAGGATTCCCGAATCCCACTGTCTGTAGATCTTCCCTCACTGGGTATGAAATGTGGTCCAGAGAGCGACATATGAGAAGCTACCTAGGTACTCCTCGGTGTAGCCAAGCTTGGAAATTGTGTTGCTATAACGTACCAGGTGACAGAGTTTGTTCCCTCCATGGTACTGCCACATTGGCCTTACCCCTGCAGAGTGGCCCTACCTCCGGCTTATGGCCCCTGGCTGCTGGTCAGCTTCGGGCAGCCCCATTAGTCACAGGGAGGTCTGGAATGAGAGACTGAAGGACACAGCAGCAGCTGCCATGCCTCGAAAAATGACAAACACGTATTTTACATGCCACATCAATAGCATCCTTGAAGGTGAGTTATAACAAATGCCTCACTGTGATACCAAAATACATGCTCCTGGGTCAGGCCTCCTCCCAGTCATTGCCAGGCCACCAACTCTACACTTTCTTCTGCTCATCTCTAATCATCCTGCTGAAAATTGCCTAAAGAGATACTGAACTTCAATGACCTATGTTACTTAAGCCTCGTTTCCTAACTTAAGGGAATAACAGATCATTGAAAAGACCCCAAAGGCTATGTGAGGCCATAAGGTATTGCAATAGGAGTTTATTTATCTCTAACAAATGTGTGTGTGTGCTAATGGGAAAAAACAAACTCTAAAATAATTTAAAGATGTTTATTCTGAGCTGAATATGAGTGATCATGCCTGGAGATCTATAAACTCAAGAAGCCTTGAGTAAGTGGTCCCAAGGTGGTCGGGTTACAGTTTGGTTTTATACAGTTTAGGGAGACAGGAATTGCAGGTAAAATAAAATCATAAATCAATACACGGAAGGTATATATTGGTTTGATCTGAAAAGGCAGGACATCTCAAAGCAGGGGCTGACAAGTCACAGGGACATTCAGAGATTCTTTGACTTGTAATTGGTTAAAGAAATAAAGCTTTGTTTAAAGACATGGAGTCAGCAAAAAGGAATGCTTGCTGGCTGGGGTGAGGTGGCTCACGCCTGTAATCCTAGCACTCTAGGAGGTCAAGGCCAGTGGATCGCTTGAGGCCAGGAGTTCGAAACCAGCCTGAGCAAGAGTGAGACCCTGTCTCTACCAAAAAAAGAAAAGAAAGAGAATAAAAGAAAGGAATGCTTGAGTTGAAATAAGAGGGTCTGCTACCTGTCATGTCACATGCCAGAGTCAGATTGGAAAGTAAGCTACATTGTACCCATTTAATTAAAAACAAAGAAACTTTAATGAGGTTTTGTGGTTTGTAAGTCTTGACTTAACCTTTGCTTTGCATGGCCTTGGGTCCTGTTTGCAATTTAGTATTTTATTTCCATAAAATGTCTTTTTTGTCAGTCTTATAATCTCTATTTTAACATTAACACTTGTGTATCTAAACTCCAAAAGGGAGCGGGGGTATAAAGAGGTGTGTTCAACCTCCCTTTCTATCATGGCCAAGGACTCAGTTTTAAGGTTTTTCTGAGGTTCCCTTGGCCAAGAGGGGGTCCATTCAGTCAGAGGGGCAGGGTTTAGGATTTTATTTTTAATTTACATGTGTAATCCTAAAAATCTAGTCCAAGAAAGAAAGTGAACAAGCTTTTATTTATTTAAACTTGCTTGAGTAAGACCTTAAGAATTTATTACAATAGCAGACAAAGCCCCACTCAAAAATGTGATCAGCATCTCTATTGACTTCTATATTCTATTTAATTCAGAATTATTAAGTTCTCTTAGACAGTACATATTAAAATTTCCTTAGAGCAACGGTCCCTTTTCTCTAACTTTGTTAAATAAGATTTCCCATGTAAAATAATTCTATCCATTTCATAGTAACAAGGTTGATTTTAAATGGATGAACCCAGAGAAATTGAGTTCCTTTCCCTAAGCACTCCATAATTACCAAATAACAGGCACTGATTGCTCCAAGACAAAAACCTAATCTCATTAGTACCTGCTGTTTTGGTAGAGAGAAGACAATTATATGTGAAGGGTCCTATGTTTTTGGAAATGCTAATTAATTATACATTATTTATTGGAAATACAATGCTTTCCTTGTATTGTAGCTAGAAAAACAGAGGAAGTAAGTGAGAACTTAAATAGCTGAGACATGCTGAATTATAATGAACTATAGTCATTTGTTTCAAATCTGAGTTCCTTTGCTGGTTTAGACACAACTTTATATACCTAGTTTCAAAGTCATTCCCTTTTATCAGAATGGGCTATCAAGGTCTAAGAGTGTAAAAGGGAAATTATTTTGTTATCTGACTGGTTTTAGCCAAGCTGAGTTGGTCTCGGTGGTTTAAATTTCCTTTTACAAAGGGAAATAATAGAAAAACAAATAACAACAAATAGCAAATAAACAATTTCCCAGCCCAAACCAAGGTTCCGGTGTCAATAAAGAGATAGGAGCTCAGCATGTGTTTGTTTCTGACAAATTAAATTCCTTTGCATCAATGTTGTAGAACTGTACCTATGCTAAAGTCTTCATCCATTGTTCTTCTGTTTGCTGACATCAGTGACAAAAAACTAAGAAGAAATAGGATCTCTCTACACACCAAGCAAAGAGGGCGAGGATTTCTAGTTCCCACAAGCCTAGTAATTTGCTTTCTCTGCAGTATATATGTCAAGTGTGCCAGGGGGGAAAAAAATAGTCTTAAAGAGGGAACATGAGCAGTGTGCTGACCTCAATTTGCTCTCATAATGTGATTTTTAAAATTATCCATCAACTCTTCCAAATATGTGAAGAGCAAATGCTAGAATGTGAAGAATATGTACAGTTGACTTAAAATTCTTATGTAGTTTATTATTTCACCTAAATCAGTAGGTTGGCAGCACGACACATTGGAAACAGGCGGGAGACCTGGGTGTGTCTCTGCCATCTGCTCCTAAATCATTAATGCACTCAAGTCTCTATACATGAGTAGGATGGACCAGATAGAAGTCTACAAACTTTTTAAAATTTACATTATTTTAAAACAAATGAAAGGTAGAAAGCACAGTGTAATAAATCCCTATGGATCCACCAGCCCCCTTCAACCATTAGCAACACGATTTCCAAATTTTGTCATCACATACCCTTATCATTAAGTTAATGAGCACTCACACACAACTTATATGTAAATTATAAACATGTATTAATGTGCCAATGTATTATTCACATTTTAAAACATACCTCACAAGTATAAATTTTAAAAAAAAGCATGAATTAAAGTAGAATGAAGTTCTATACATGAATAGTCATAGTAGCTCTATTTGTGACAGCTGAAAGCTGAAAACCATTCGAATTTCCCTCACCAGGTGAGTGGATAAACTAACTAGTATATTCATACAATACAATGATATTCAGTAGTGAAAAAGAGCATACTGTTGACATACTATTGACAGAGACGAATCTCAAAAACATTCAGAAGCCAGCCTCAAAACATAACATACATTGTTGCTCCATTTCTTTTGGCGTTCTTGAAAAGATAAAACTATCGTCATGGAAAATTAATCAATGTTTGCCAGAGGTTACAGGTGGGCTAAAGGCGTAATTGTAAAGAATAGCCTGAGAGAGTTTTTTGAGATGATAAAACTATTCTATATCCTGGTTGTAATGGCAGCTGTACAAATCTATACATGCATTACAATTCATAGAACTGTAAAACACAGGCAAAAAAATTCCATTTCATTGTATGATAATATACACAAAATGTCATGAGAAAAATATAATAAAGTTATAATGTTTTCTCTTTTTACACCAATGGTTTATTACTCGCATTAATTTGAAAGCTAATACTAAATTACCTTTGGATTCCCTTTTAATAATCATAATCTGAAATAATTGAGTTACTATGATAGTTTAAAAATACCTAAAAATTCTTTGAAACTGTCCTCCTCGAGGTGGAGAGTCTATATCCCCTCCCCTTGAATCTGGGAGAAATCTGTGATTACTTTGACAAATGGATTATAGAGGAAATTATGCTATGTCCATTTTGAGGGTCAGGTCTTAAGAGACTGAAAATTTCCACTTCCTTTTGCTCAGAACACTCATTCTTGGAACTCAGCCACCATGTTGTGATTAGCTAAGATTTGCCTTTAGTTATTACTGATTTCTCACTCTAAAATTCTGCCTGGTGCTGTGTCTCATGCCTTGTAATCCCAGACACTAGGGAGACTGAGGTGGGAAGATTACCTGAGGTCAGGAATTTGAGACCAGCCTGGGCAACCTTTAAAAAAAGTTGTTTTAAACAGTTGTATTATCGAAACCCTTGTGCCAAAACCAAAACATAAAATTTCCATTCAGCCCTCACATCTAACACGAATGATTTAACAAAACACCCCCCTTTGTTGTAGATTTTGAATACACAGTGTCCTGTGACAGTAGAATATAAGGAAGGTTTAGCAAATGCATTAAATATCATCCTATCTTTCATCTGCAATTTTCAGGATTTTTTTTTAAGAGACAGGACCTAACTCTGTCACCTGTCATCCAGGTGTGATCATGGCTCAGGACTTTTTAAGTTTCATAATGTCAGTGTGACCCTTTCTGATCGTCTCAAGATTCATTTTAGTACAACCAAAAGACAAAGCAGCAGCTGCTCTCGTCAAGTACACAGAATGACATGTATTTTTCTGACACCAATGGCAGCCCAGGAACAAAATCGCCAGCAGAGGATGGAGCTGGGCCAAGCAGCCTCTAGCTGCATCTGCCTCCTGTGCTTTGGCTCCAGCTCCAAGGGCTGCAAGATCTTCAGGTGAATTCCAAGCTGGAGATGATTCTGGCATGAACCAGGGCCCAGAGATGATTAAGAAACAGGAGTCAGGAGCTAGAACGGGAATTTAAGCAGCATTTAAACTATTCAAGAAGTTAAAGATACAAACATCTGTATGAGGAGTTGAATACAGTGAACCCCACACCTTTTAATAAACAAAAAATGAGTTTGGAAAGCAGAAGTGTTGATAGGTACATTTATTATTAAAGGGAATAAATGCAGTTTCTGTTAAGTTCACTCACAGAGAAGACTTGACTCATTGTCTTGCCTCGGTTTGACATTCCTGCAAGATTCCACTGTTTGTTTTCTAAGAAAACATTAGCAAGGAGTAGCAACTTCCCCAGTGTCAGAGCCTTGTAAATGACATTCTGTATAAGGAATTGGCATTTATTTTTAATGAATGTTATCTTCTTTCTGTCTTCACAAACTTGCAATTTATTCAATATGTTTGAAGTCAATTGATTCTATGTATCTTCATGAAATAGGAAAGGTAACACTATCCTCATTTTAGATTAAAACATTACCTCGTGATTCTTTTAAATCAGTGATTAATGATTTAATAACGATCACAACTACTGAACTGTACAGTGGATATTAAATAATATAGAGATAGAAAAAACAGCCCCATAATCAGTGTCAGGTAACTTAAAGAATTCTTTTCCTAGGCCTGAAAATTCCAGTAACATCTTAAAATTATTTTAAAGTGATTTTTAAGTGTTCTGTGAAAAATTTTTACTCTGCATATGAAAACAATGTATATGGCATTGTATTATAGTGTCCACATGTAGTGGCAGTTTTGGTGACCAGAGCATGGTCTTTCTGTTCCAATTCTGTAGCTCAGCATTTCCTCTTTTTCCATCTGTCTACTGATTTGTAACAATAATTATTAGAGTAGCTAGCAAATTCTACAAAATGAGGTACACTATCAAATAATATTCACACTATTTTTAAAAATTCAATATGCTTTGGGGTTAATGAAAAACAAAATATCCTGAGCTAACTGACTTTGTCTCTCATGCCAAAAACAATTTGAAATTGCAAAGGTGATTTGGCTTAATTAAACATGATCCAATATATATCTCCCCACCAAAAGGAATAATACTATTGCAGGAAGCTGCAGTATGCTTGGGGAATTAATAACAAGAGAGACCTCAAACTTAGTTGAAATTGGATCAATTATAAAGTCTGTGTTTATTAAATACCACCTACTATGTGCAAAGTACATCCTAATGCTTATAAGAATGATAAAAGTAAGGATAAGCCTTCTTGACTCTAAAAACTTGTTAGGAAAACAAAATGTATGCAGAGAAAATAGTTAAGTCTTAAGATATAGAAGTGTGCAAAAGTACCAATACATATATATGGTGAGGTGCTGCTCAGAGTGCTTCTCTGAACACCAGAGAAGATGGGTGGGATGTTTAGAAAGAACTTTGTGGATCTGGTATAAATTTAATTAGAAATGGAAGTTGCAAACAAGTAAAATTGTGTAGCTAGGGTAACTCTCAAGTTATCCCATAATTGTCTGATGTGTAAATGTTGTTCTGTTCCCAATATGCCTACATAGTTTTCAGCCAGAGAAAATTCATCCTTCAGATCAAGCAGGTGAGGGAATTGGTTAGTGGGGGAGCTACTGACTACATATATGGAAGTGTTTTTTGCATTTATAGGACACAATTATTAGGTATCAGAGCTAGAAACCGATTTATTTTACACAAAAATCCGGGGATCATATCCAAAAGAATAAACTCCTTAGCATTTGAGAAGCCAGTTTCCAATCATCCCAGTAAAATGTACACATGCTCGAAGCCCTTCAGCTAGAGTCAGACAATGACATTTTTGCTCCTGAAGGTCACTGGGATAACTTGGACTCTTCTAATGAAAAAAAAAGGGGGGGGGCAGAGAGAGCATGTTTTTTATTAACTTTGTTAGCTCTGCATAACTAGGGGAGAAATTTCAATCCATACTGGGATCTTTTCCCACCTTGCACCTGAGTACAAGTATTATAGGGATTTGACTTCACGTCTGAGCACCACCGAATGTAGACGCTTCTGACTTAATTTCATCCCCCTTCTAACACATGACCATCCCACCTTCCCAAAGGGCAGAAATCCCACAATGATGCAATTTCTTTTTTTCTTTTTATTTATTTTTTTCGGCATATTACAGGCGTACAAATGTTTAGGTTACGTATGTTGCCTTTGCCCCTACCCAAGTCAGAGCTTCAAGCATGTCCATCGTCCAGACAGTGTACACCACACCCATTAGATGTGTACATACCCATCCCTTCTTCCCCCCTCCCGTGTTGCCAACACCCAATGAATGTTACTACCATATGTGCACTTCAGTGTTGATCAGTTAATAGCAATTTGATGGTGAGTACATGTGGTGCTTATTTTTCCTTTCTCGTGATACTGGGCATCTACACAAAAGAAAAAAAAGACATTCTATAAAAAAGACATCTGCACTAGAATGCTTATAGCAGCACAATTCACAATTACAAAGATGTAGCAACAGCCCAAGTGCCCACCAATACATGAGTGGATTAATAAAATGTGGTATATGTATACTGTGGAGTTCTACTGAGCCACAAAAAACAATGGTGATCTAGCACCTCTTGTATTATTCTGGATAGAACTGAAGCCCATTCTGCTAAGTGAAGTATCACAAAGATGCAATTTCTTTATCCCATTGTTTTTGATCTACTACTTTCCACCTTCTAAAAACTTAATGACAAGAGTGCCTCCTCTATTATCAACTTTATTTCCTTCATTTATGCACACTCTCAATTTTCTTTTTTTTAATCAACCTAAAATATGCTAAGCCTGACAGACTTTCCTATTTAAAGATTTTAAAGGTTTTTGCCTAAATTTAAAAATCAGACTTTCACACCACCACAGAATGAAATATTTAGGAATTACCTATGTCTCTATCAAATTGATTTGGGTTCCTAAAAAGTCTCTTACCAATTAGTAGAAAAAACAAAAATTATTTGTATCTGAAGGGCTACTGTTTTAGCTTTTTAAAATTCTAAATAAAAGGAAATAAATTTGTTTTAGATATCTCATTTTAATGTTTTGGTATGGATCAGATAAATGAAATCAGAAGTGAGTTTCAAACTAGAAGATCAGAGACATTCATAAAACGACTTCACCACACCCCAGGAATCACATATTAGTTGCAGTATTACCTTTCTAGATTGTAAACTAGATTGAAGATGGGTGAATTTTATTTTGATGTTCACATATTCAAATCCACATATATCCCTCCACAGCATTTCTCTTAGTAGGTATTTAATACATATTTTTGAATGAATAAATGGCTTTCGTAAATATGAGCCCAGCCTTACTGATATCACTAGGAGAAAAAAAATGTTTTTGGCACACACCTTCCCTAACCCAAAATTATCCTCCAATTGCTAGTTCCACGTGAAAAACACAGATCTCAAAAGGATGTTGACTTATTTGGTGGCCTGATTTTTATACACACACACACACACACACACACACATAAACACACACACATACACACTCACTCACACACACACACACAAACACACACACACACATAAACACACACACACACACATAAACACACACACATACACACTCTCACACACACACACACAAACACACACACATACACACACACACACTTAGTGTTTATAATGCAGATATCATTGTTTAACATAATCCGCTCAGTTCCACCCCAGACATCGTCATCAGGCTTTCCAAGAAATTAATTTTTAATTATAAATCATGGTTTTACCTTTCCTCTGGGGCTTGAAAAACGATCAAAGAGAAAGTAAGACTTCTTTCCTTTGGTTCCTGTTCTTTTACCCTTCTCGCTACATATTTAGTGCTAAAAAGTATTTTTATGAAGAGATCTCCAAAAGTCCAGATAGCCTGAGAGGGTCATATTGATAGTATCTTCACTGTCTTAATGCTGCCTGCCCTTCTAGGATGAAAGGAGTTCCACTAATAAATGTTATAATTCCAAGCAAGGCTAATACCACCAGAGTATTTCCAACCGTTTCAGTCCGCAGTTTCTATGTCAAAAAGTTGGCAACTCAACCCACATAAAGGAAAAATATAGTTACAGCAAATGAAGTCTACATTCATTACATGACCTAGTGAGCAAATTTGAGAAAGAAAAATCATGGGAACCGGTATGAACAGCATTTCATCATAGCACCTCAGAGACAGCTATGCATATGCTTGTCTGTATCACACTTTTGCATTTGCCCAGGAACTTTCAAATTAAAGAGGCCAACTAGAGAGTTCACACACCTCCTGCAGCCAGGCATTTGCGGTGCGCAGCACACAGCCCCCAAAGGTGGGCATGTCCTAATCCCAGAACCTGTTAATGGAATAAGGGACATTGCAGGTGTGATTATGATGAAGGACGTTGGAATGAGGAGACTGTCCTGGATTATCCCAAGGAGCCCAGTATAAATTTTTTAATTGAAAAATCATAATTATATTACATTTTTGGAGTACGGTGTGAAGTTTTGACATATGTATACAATATGGAGTGAGTAAATCAAGCTAATTAACATATCCACACAAACGAGATGTGATGCAACAGGTAAAAAAGCTTGAGGGACTAACTTATTAGTTGGTTGAAGTTTTAAACTTTATACCAAGTTCCTGCAATCTATAACTAAGAAATGATTTGAAGCATTTTACAACTTTAAGATGAAAGGTTATTTGCATTCCAAATTAATTCTGTAGAAATACTAGCTGCCAGGCAAAAGCTGAACCGTGAACTTAAATGTCCCGAACGTGCAGATCATTGGCCTGGCTGATAGGACAGGGCATCTTTTGTCTTAAGGATTTTTTTGCAACTTAACATATTTTCATTTTTGCCTTGAGCTGTTAAAAGAAAGGATTCCATTATTTATAGAAGCCATAATGGGGGAACTCTCCAGGGTTATTGAATATTAAACTGGGTAAAAAAGTGAAAGTATCCACAGAATAAAATAACTCCTTAGAAATCTTCTGTACTCGCATCCAACCAAGAAGGATGCTTTGTTTCCAGAGGTGGCAGGGATTTCAGGTTCTTTTCAGAAAACTTAAGATTAACTGCTCATATTTGGAGTCTTACTTAAGTTGTAGGTTAACACAATAAAATGTGAAATCAGGGCAAAAGAATTTTATTATTTTTTACTCAAGAATAGAGTGGAAGAAATTTTGCTTAGTAAAAAGGTCCACACTCCATTGCTCTTAGCAGATACTATTTTAATTTATTTCAATTCCCTCTGATTTCAACATTATCCAATATTGATAGTCAAGTCTTAATGGGAACATGTTGTTTTCTTGTCTATATTAGTTTTTCAGTACAAAATGTTGATGCATTAGTATTGAATGTGATCTTCTTGAAGTCCTGTTAAAAGGGAGACTGAGGCAAAAGACAAGAATGAGAAAGAATTTGTGGTCAAAGGAGCTTCTTTCATTTGGTGGCTGTCCCCATTTGGCCTTTTATGGCCTTTTTTCTTGTCAAGGGCAGAAGTATTGGGCCTGAACAGGTAAATCACAGCCCCCCACACACACTCCAGGACCCACACCACCATTATCCAAAGAGCAAACACTGACTACGAAGGGCTTATGGTGCCCTGAGCCTCCAGTACCTCTTACCTCCCTGTTCCGCACCTGAAAGGAAGTTTGGATGAAATAATGTCTGCTTTACCTACCAGGTAAATTGTACATAACTATAAATCATCAAACAACCACCATCTAGAACTAGAACCTATTCGGATATCATTAGAGATTTAAAAAAAAGGAATATCCTATTAGGTATTGGATTTCTTAGTGTCAAGAGAAAGTCAGATGTCCAAAGTGAGGGATGCTTGCATTACTTACATATTTTCAATTCTTGTTCTACTATATGTTTTACAAATCTTCTTTTTCGTAATGTAGATTTGTTGACCTCCTGGTTAACTGATTGAAAAAAAAAAGTCCTACAACTAAAAGCTGACTCCTTGTCCTATTTTTATTTAACGCTCCCCCCACCCTGAGCAACCTTCATCACTCCTTCCCCAGACCAGAAGTTTGACAAAAAGAGATGCAGGGCTTCTTGAGCTCTCTTGTCTTCAACATCCCGCGGTACCTGAATGTGTGTCCTGTCCAGGAGCGGTGATGAATAGCGACACAACGAACGCGGTACCCACAGCGAATGATGAAAGCAGAGCAGGTCAGGAATGAAAACTTTCTAAGTGACTGACATAGCATTTATATTTATTACCTTGCCTTATCACGATTATCCCAGAAGACATGAGATAAAATCAGAGAGAAGGAAGTTGTAAGCAGACATTCACATAACAGGCCGTGCAGACATGCAGACTGCTGACCAGGCACGACGTGCTGGCAGGCAGGACTGGGAGCCCGAGGAAACTGGCATTATTCAAGCAAGGACTGGATCGCGTATTGTGGGGAATAAGAGTGGCCTGGGGAAAAGACAGGCTTTGCTCAGACCAATTCATTTTGTTCACTGCACATTCAACTTGCTGAGAGATTCAATATAATTTTACTAAATACAACATTCACCCTGTTTCCCGTAGTTTATTGTTTTATTTAACAAAAGTGAACCTGCTTTGTGATTCTTAGCTACACACTACTAACCAGGACTCCCAGTCCTTTTAGAAGACATGGAGTGAATTTGGAATGTCAGATTTCCAAGACTTGATTGTCACCCACAAGACAGAAAAATCCAACTTAGTACTTGAATTTTTAAAAATCCGTATAAATCACATGACTACTAAAGAAGACTAAAGATCAAAAACACTAATGTAATATGGAAAAGGCAGCAGGGAAAACCAATGTGTTTCAGACCAGCAAATGATGAACGTGGAACAGAGAGGCACGAACTAAAAGAGGTTTGACAAAAAAAATTTCTTAGAAATCAATGGCTAGACAACTAGGGCAAGATTTATCAAAAGTATAAAAAGTGTGGCAAATGGTTCAGCTTTTCCATTTTTAAAAATGGGGATGATTCGTTTCATTATCTAGATTTTAAAAACTAGAATCATTCTTGTACAATTTTTTCTGTACCAATGCCATGATTTAATTACATGTTGATATACATAGCTTATAAAATGATGATGCCGATGAAGAAATGTCTAATTTATATAAGAAAACATAATTTTCTTATGCTTTCTCAAAGTTAAAAGGAAGTTTAATTCTCTTTTAAATAAAAGGACTTCCTTTTTCCAGTTAATTTTGGCAAGTAAAAAAATATGTATATTCAATAGAAAGAACCTGGTTCCACTTAACCAAAATCAAATAAATATACATATACATTCAAATTGCTTTAAGGCCTAGGGGCTCTGATTTTCCTATTCCTTGTAAACCCTGCAAGATTTACTCCATCTTTCCTACCAACCCCCTGTACTAAACAAGCCATGCGCGGGTCTCACTGCAGTTAGGTTCACACGGACGGAGGCGATGTCTGAGTCCCAGGTAGTAGTAGTAGGTGTTGCTCCCAGTGGCACTGATTCCTGCAGCATAAAA
>CAUYSK010089346.1:0-21646 GCA_963575035.1 Avahi laniger
AATTAATTTCTTTCTATTTTTGGTAGAGGTGGGGTCTCACTCTTGCTCAGGCTGGTCTCGAACTCCTGAGCTCAGAATGATCCGCCCACCTCGGCCTCCTAGAGAGCTAGGATTACAGGCGTGAGCCACCGCGCCCGGCCCGAGGCTCTGTCTTAAATAAATAAATAATAAAAATATTTGTGAGAAGTGCCTAGTGCTATGTCTTATGCAAATTAGAGGCTCAGTGGTGTCTGTTACTATGTCAGATAATGATGCAGGTGTTTACATACATGTGTGACCAGAGGTTAAAATAGATGTTTGTTGGGAAGCAATAGTGATAGGTAGCACATGCCTATATCATATGCAGTATTTACAATGATGGTCAGAAACCTAAAGCCCTCAAACCTCCTCACCCACGTTGAGGGTATAAAAAGGTCGAGAGTTAGTTGAAGGAAGATGCTTTTGGTGAGAATTCCTTTGAAAAGAGCTGTTGGTGTGTTTGGAGTCTTTCTAGGAGGAGCAGTGAGTTCCACCTACCCCTTAACCTCAAGGCTAGGGAAAAGGACCTCCAGAGAGCTAATTGGTGTCCCCTGTAGGGAGGCGATCTGGTGGACAGGCAGACCGCTGCCTGGGAGGATCTAAAGGGAGCTGCCAGGGGCTGGCTAAGTGCTTGAAGATGGAGCAAGGGAGAGGTGGCTGAGCTGGGAGCAGCCCCCACTCTTAGAGTTTGTCAGAGCAAAGGATGCATGCAAAAGAACTGGCCTGCATCCCGGGGTGATCTCAGAGCCTGTGCGAGAGGGGAGGGGTTTCCTCAGGGAGGTGAACTTCAGACTCACAGAACTGAAGAAGGAGCAGAGGGCAAAGAGCCAGGGATAAAGAATCATCCCCAGGGAGGGACGCCTGGTGATGGGGCATGAGAATGGGGTGACTGAGGGAAGGGAGAGAATGAATCACTCCGAGGAGTGTCTGAGGAGCCAACGGGAGAAGGAAGCTGTTAAACCTTTGCTCAGCCTGTGGTCAGTCACCACCGCCACGCCTCAAGTTAGATCTGTCTCTTGCTTTGCCTTCTTTCTTTCCCTCATTCCCACTGCTCTATCCCTGGAAGGGTCAGAAACCTTATTAGTTAAACAAGGAGGCCTCCCTTCCTCCATGCTGGCTTCCCGCCTGTAGCAGGCTCAGAGAAGTCAACTTCCCATGATAAGCCATTTGGATTATAACATGGGAGTGGACATTTAAATTTCTGAATCAAGACTGTTTGCACCTTAAGTGTGCCTACAGGAATCTGTTTTTAATTAAATAGGAATGACTAGAGAAGTTGTGGAGACCTCAGTTTTCTTCTAGAGTTAGAGGATACAGTACACTAGCCCCACAAATTGGATTTCAAGGGATGCTAGAAAACAAAGTTGCTTTGTAATTGCAGTCACACAAATCTGCTTGTGTATTGTAATGGTTTTATGATTTATTTTAGGACTTTAATTATTGGTTCATCTTTCCATTTTTGTTATAATACTTAAAAATTTCATTTCCATAACCTCAATTTGTTTATTTGTGAATTCGTGAATGATCCTTCTGTGTATATGTGAACACATTTTTCAAAATTGTGGTACAATATGCATAATATAAATGTACCATTTTAAAGTGTGCAATTCAGTGGTATTTAGTACATTTGCAATATTGTGCAACATCGCCACTATCCAGTTCCAGAACATTTCATTCCCCCAACAGGAAACCCTGTATACATTGAGCAGTCGCTCCCATTATCCCTTTCTTTCAGCAACACTAATCTGCTTTCTGTCTCTGAAATTGCCTATTCTGGTTATTTAATATAAATGGAATCACACAATATATGACCTTTGTGTCTGCCTTCTTTCACTTAGCATAATGTTTTAAGGTTGGTTCATCCATGTTGTAACATGTATCAGAATTTTATTCCTTGTTATGGTTGAATGATATTCTATTGTAGGGATATGCCACATCTTATTTATCAGTCAGTCAATGTATATTTGGGTTGTTTCTACAAGGAGAGAAAAGAGGGAAAGACAGAAAACGTGTTTCAAGAAATAATGGCCATTCCCCAAATTTGAAGGAAATTATAAAGCCATAGATTCAGGAAGCTCAGTAAACCTCAGAAAGAATAAACATGAGGAAACCACACACACTAAGACACATCATAGTCAAATTGCTGAGCCACTGATAATGAGTAAAAAGAAGCATTACGCACAGAGGAACAAAGATAAGAATGACATCAGACTTCTTGTCAGAAATTATGTAAGCCAGAAAAGAATAGCATGGCATCCTTAAAGTACTGCTGAAGAGGGGGAAAATGTCAATCTAGAATTCTGTATTTAGCAAAAATTTCTTTCAAAAATGAAGGTGAGATAGGTTTCTTCACAGCAACAAAAGCTGAAAGAATTCATCACCACCAAATCTGAACAGTAAGAAATATTAAAGGAAGTTTTTCAGACAGAAGAAAAATGATTCAAGATGGAAATCAAGGTGGGTCTACACAAAGAAATGAAAAGCACTGATAATGATAATTATATGGAGAAGTATACAATTTTTTTCTGATTTAAATCTCTTTAAAAGATAATTATTTAAACAAAAATAATAACAATGCATTTGGGGTTTACAATATACAAAAAAATTCAATGTATGACAATAATAGCATAAAGGTAAGAAGGGGAGAAATAGAAGTATACCAGTAAGGTTCTTATGGTATTTGTGAAGTGTTATAATGTCACTGGAAGGTAGGATGTGATAAAGAGTACCTAAAAAGTCTAAAGCAATCTAAAACACACACACACACACACACACACAAACACAAAGAATTGTAGGTAATAAGCCAACAAAGAAGATGCAATGAAATTTTAAAAATTATTCAGTTATTCCAGTGGCTGACAGAAAAAGAAAAAACGAGCAAAGAAAAGATGAGACAAATAGAAAAAAAGATACCAAGATGATAGACTAAACCCTGATCATATCAGCAACCACATTAAATGTAAATGGTCTAAACATCTCACATAAAAGGCAGAGATAGATTGAATTTTTTTTTAAAAAAAAGCAAGACCTAAACATATGCTGCCTACAAGAAACAAACTTTAAATGTAGACACAAATGGTTTAAAGGTAAAAGGATGAAAAAATATATATCTTGCTTACACTACACGAAAGAAAGCTGGATAATAATATTAGGCAAACTAGATTTCAGAGGAAAGAATATTACCAGGGATAAAGAAGGTCATTTCGTAATGATAAAAGGGGTCAATTAATCATGAAGACCTAATAATCTTAAACATTTATGCATTTAATAACAGCATTAAAATATGTAATTCAAAAACTGATAGGACTGTATAGAAAATATACAAATACATAATTATGATGGAGATTTCAATACCTCTTTCTCAATAGTTGTTAGAATAATGCTTTAGACTGAATGTGTTTCCCCCTCCAAAGTTCTTATGTTTATTTATTTTTTCTTTTCTTTTTATTTTTTCACAGCTCATTCAGCATCAGAACAAAGTTCTTATGTTTAAACCTTAACTCCCAGTGTGATGGTATTTGGAAATGGGATCTTTGAGTGGTAATTAGGTCATAAGGGTGAAGCCCTCATGGTGAGATTAGTGCGCTTATAAGAAGAGACGCAAGAAAGCTTGCTTCCTCTCTCTCTCTCTCCCCACCATGTGAGGACACAGCAAGAAGGCAGCTGGCTACAAGCCATGAAGTGGTCCCTCACCAGAACCCAACCATGCTGACACCCTGATTTCACACTTCCAGCCTGCATAACTGAGAAAGAAATGTTTGTTGTTTAAGCCATCCTATCTTTGGTATTTGTTACAACAGCCCGAGTAGACTAAGACCAATAAGTAGGCAGAAAATAAAGGACTTGTACAATACTATTAATCAACTTGATCTGATTGGTATTTCTAGAGCACTCTACCCAACAACAATAGCAAAATACAAATTCTTCTCAAGTGCACAAGTAACAATTACCAATGTAGGCCATATTCTAAGCCATAAAGCAAATCTCAAATTCAAAAGGATGCAATTTATAGAAAGTACATTCTCTGACCACAGTGGAATTAAGTTAGAAATCAAAATTGAAAAGATCCCTGGAAAATCCCCAAATATTTGGAAACTAACACACTTCTAAATAACACATGGATAAAAAAAGAAATCAAAATGGAAACTAGAAATTATTTTGAACTGAATGAAAATGAAAACACAACCTATCAGAATTTGTGGAAACACTTCACAAAGAATAGAAGGGAACTTCTCCAACCTGATAAATAGCCTCTATGGACTATTCATAGCTAACATTATACTTGATGAAAGACTGAAAACTTTCCTCCTTGGAAAGTTCTTGGGAATAAGAAAAAGATATGTTTTCTCACCATTTCTATTCAACATTGTAGTGGACATTCTGGCCAGGGCAGTCAGGCAAGGAAATGAGATAAAAGGCATCCAGATTGGAAAGGAAGAAATAAGACTATTGATATTTGCAAGTGACATGATTTTGTGTACAGCAAATCCACTAACAAACTACTAGGACTAATAAACAAGTTCAGCAAGTTTGCAGGGTAAAAGGTCAATATACAGAAATTAATTGTACTTCTAAACACTAGCAATGAACGATCCAAAAATAGAATTAAGAAAAGGATTTCATTTTCAATAGCATCAAAAGCAATACAGTAATTAGGAATAAATTCAACAATAAAAGTGTAACACTTAGACTCTGAAAATAACAAACATGTTGAAAGAAAAGAAGAACTAAATAAATGGAAAGATAGGCCGGGAGTGGTGGCTCACGCCTGTAATCCTAGCACTCTGGGAAGCAGAGACAGGAGGATTGCTTGAGGTCAGGAGTTCGAGACCAGCCTGAGCAAGAGCGAGACCCCGTCTCTACTAAAAATAGAAAAATTAGCTGGGCGTAGTGGCACACGCCTGTAGTCCCAGCTACTCGGGAAGCTGAGACAGGATTGCTTGAGCCCAGGAGTTTTGAGGTTGCTGTGAGCTAGGCTGACACCACTGCACTCTTAGCCCAGGTGACAGAGCAAGACTCTTGTCTCAAAAAAATAAAAATAAATAAATGGAAAGATATCCCATGTTTGTGGATTAGAAGACGGTATTACTAAGATGCCAAAGTGATCTACAGATTTAATGCAATTCCTATAAAGATCTCACAGGTTTTTCTATAGAAATTGACAAGCTGATCCTAAAATTCATATGGAAATTGTCGAACAATCTTGAGAAAAAAGAGCAAAGCTGGAAGACTCACTCCCAATTTCGGAACTTACTATAGAGTTATACTAATCAACACTGTGTAGTACTGTCATCAAGACAGACAATGGATCAACTGAATAGAATTTAGAGTCTGGAAAAGTAATCCACACCTTTATCATCAGTTGATTTTCAACAGTGTCAGGACCATTCGATGGGGAAAGAATAGTCTCTTTAACAAACGGTGCTGGAACAACTGGATATCCCCATGTGAAAGAATGAAGTGTGACCCCTTCTTCATGCCATACATAAAAATTAACCTAATAATAGACCTAAAAGTAAGAGCTAAAATTATAAAACTCTTAGAAGAAAATATAAGAGTAAATCTTCATGATGTTGGTTTAGGCAAAGCTTTCTTGGATATAACACCAAAGGCACAAGCAACAAAAGGAAAAAAACCAGATAAATTGGACTTCGTCAAAATTAAAACCTACAAATTCTTCAATGAACACCATAAAGAGAGTAAAGAGACAGACCCCATGATATTTACAAATCGTGTGGCAAGGGTTTGAAGGGGGAATGAGCATTTCACTGTTTATGAAGTGAAATTCCAGTTAATGTACTGGAACTGTAAATATTTTTTTCCATATATTCCTTAAACAACCTAGTGACATCACAACTTTACAGATGAGGAAACAGAGACTCAGAGATGTGACCTGCTCAAGGGATGATGCTAGCGTATAATGAAACTGGGATGCAACTCCAAGTCCCTCTTGTCTCCAGCTCTTTTTGTCACCCTGTGCTGCTTGTTTAAGAATGCTCGTCATGGAAAACCTGCAGCCTTGTTTTACACAAGGGGAAACCGAGGTCCAAAGAAAGGAAATGCTTCTTCGAGTCCCTGCAGCCTCCCGGTTTGTGACTGTGTGTTACAGCAAATGAGAGGGAACCTATGCAATAAAATCTCACTTATCTGAACTTATCTAATACAAAGTTAACATAAACAATAGACTATTTTAAAAGAAACAATTTCATTCCTCTTGAAGTTGTGAGGGAAGGTCGTGTGGGCAGCAGAAAGGACATTCACTTCCGTAAGTGGGAAGATGTGAATTTGAGAGCTGACCGTTACTAATCAATTCTGGAACCTGGGATATGTCCGGTGACCTTGCTGTGCCCCAACGTCCTCATCTCTTACATAAGAGGATTGTATTTTACCCCGTCCCAGGGTGGGTGGGGGCAGGCAAGATCAGAGATGATGCCGGGTTTCAAAGACAATAGAGTCGGAACAAGTGTGGAGACTGCTTTATGGCAAGAGGACTCAGGCTAAAATTGCTGAGAAATAGAGCTCTTTTGCACTATATGCTACTGTTTTCATTTAATGAAATTCATTGCAGGCAAACAGGCACTGTGTTGTTTGTGGCTGCTTTTGCCCCACAACAGCAGAGTTGAGTAGTCGAGGCAGAGGCTGTATAACCTGCAAAGTCTAGAGTACTTCGTGGAGCATTTAACACCTATTACCAACTCCAGGGAGGAGTCACAGGGCCTGGAGCGGGGATCCCCAACCTCTGCTGAGTTGTTTAATGATTGTATTATGTATTACAATGTGATAATAATAGAAATAAAGTGCACAATAAATGTAATGAGCTTGAATCATCTTGAAATCATTCCCCTCCTCCCCAGTCCGTGGAAAAATTGTCTTCCATGAAAATGGTCCCTGGTGCCAAGGTTGAGGACCGCTGGCGTGGAGGACAGCAAAATGTACTAATGCCTGCTACTAGAAGCAGCGATCCCAGCATGTCAACCCACTGCATGGTTTGCAGGTGTTGGAGTTGCCAAGAAAGACATGACTCACACAGGCCCTGGATGGAAGAACACTTTATTCATATAAAGAAGAGACAGAACAAGATCAGCTTCAGGAGGAAGCGTCAATCCCGCATGGCCAGCGGGTCCCACTGGGGGACTGACACTCAATATTGGGCTATTACACTATTGGGACCCTGTTGCCCCTCTGCCAGGAACAGATACAGCGGTGGGCTGGCCAGGTGCCACATGACACACATGCCCAAGCAGACCAAAGATGTGCACATCACACCCAGGAGAGGGAAAGATATTTCCAGCCAAGGCGCTGTGGCCAGCACAGGCGGCCAGGGTTCCTTGTCTTCCTGCATGGACAGAGGCACTTACATGCAACCAGGCAAGGGTCAGCAGGCTGTATGTGGCTGCCCTCCCCAACATATTTACAAGAAAGAGTTTGCCCATCTCTGGATTGATATATTATACGCACTTCAGCCATGATGGCTTCTGAATTATCAGGCTATGAATTAATGAGGTCTCCATGTATTTCCCAACATGTGCACTTTCAAAATATCAGATGCTTAGGTTGGGTAGTTCTCCTCTCCCGGGCTCGGGGACCCACTGCATCGTGGTGGCCTGTCAGGTATGCATCTGGGCTCAAAGCCAGGTTCGGATGCATTTTACTTCCCCGGATAGGATCTCTGTGACATTGCTACCCTGGACGATCTGTTTCCACTTCAGTTAAATCAGATTAGTCCACTTGGCGTGCTCTCATCTAGGGCAAAGAGCCCTGAATTTGGAATCCAGTGGAAGTCCCAACTCCATCACGGCAGAACTGGGTGATTTTGAATAAATCCCATCTTGGCGTGGGGCTGACTTAAGTAGTCAGGAAGACGTAAGTATTTCCAGCTCTCCCTGGAAGGCTTCTCCCCACGTTGAATATTAACCGCTTTATAGAGAGGCAGCGCTGGGGTGGTTACAAGCATCAGCTCCAGACTCCACTTGTGTGAGTCCAAGTCCCAAACCCATGACTTAACTGCACTCTGGCCAAGTGGCCTCACTTCCGTGTGTCTTGGTTTCATCATCTGTACACTGGGAACGACGATTATAGGCTCTGTCTCCTAGGGTTATGGGGACTTCATGAATTCATATTGCTTGAGTAAGTCGAGCTGCATCCCAGCTAAATAAACACAAGCTGTTTGCTGATCCCGAACAGTCTGTGCAAACTCCGGGAGTGTGAGCTGGAGACGGGGCACAGCTGGGCTCACTCTGTCTGCTCTGGAGGTTCTGGGGTACAAAGTGTGTCCTCTTAAGGTCACAGCTATTGTAAGAAGATGCCAGAGAGGGACACAGGCCAATTGCAGAGGGATGGCCTCAAAACCAAGTCCTCCCGGGAAGGCACTGATGCTCAGGAATGGCTTGGCCTGCAGGTGGAGGGGGAGCAAGGGTGGTGGGGCTCAACGGCTGTTGATGAAGGTGGGGATGAAAATGGTTTTCACCTTGAGAATAAAACCCGGCAAGAAAGAGATGGACATTTCGGCTGAGAGAGCTTCTGCTCGGTCATCAGGAGGGCGTGTTGTCCTCACCAAGGCTGGGTGACCCTTCTCAGCTGGGGTGCTGTTAAGGAGTGTCTTGATTAAGGTACAGAATTGGAAGAGATGAAACATACGAGGCCCCTCCCAGATCCAACAGTCCAGACTCTAATGTTTCTGTTGGCTTTGAGATTGGACTACTGGTAAGTATGGCAGGAACAAAGCCATTGCTATTTTAACATTCCAAACTTTGAAGCTGGCCAAGAACTTTATAAAGAATGTCTGCTCAGATGCCCTGGGCCGCCTCCTGATAAAGTGCTCAGTGGTCTATAAGACACTCCCCTCTCCCCGCCGCCTTCCTCCCGTGGATTATGACACATGGATAGTGGTGACAGCTCCTGGCAGGGTCAGGAGGCAGCCCGGCATGGCATGTCATGGCAAGGTGATTTGTCTGAGAGCCGTCATTGCTCAAGGACCCAAAATAGGACCTCCAAACTCTCTTTTGATGTTTACTGTGGTTGCCTTTGAACCTTCCAAAGGACCATGCAGACCTGGCCCCTCGTTTGCCTGCAAGGCAGTGGCATCTGGACGTTTCCATGGCCTGGAAGTCTGTGGAGTCATTCCCAGTGGTAGCTTTCTTATCTGCCTCGGCCAAAACAAGCACGGAGAGTTCTGGTTATGAGACAATAAAGTTTATTAGGCTCTAGAATTACATTATAGTATGACTTGTTTGACATTGTTCCAGAAAAGCCACGGTTCAAATCGAGCTCTCCTCCTGCCGCCATCTACCTCACCAGCCGTGGAACAGACTGTAGTGAACTCTTGGTCCCTGGAGGCATCAAATCGAGCCTGTGCGACCGCTTATCTGACGAGTATGCCAGGGA
Source organism: Avahi laniger (assembly GCA_963575035.1). Taxonomy (NCBI): domain Eukaryota; kingdom Metazoa; phylum Chordata; class Mammalia; order Primates; family Indriidae; genus Avahi; species Avahi laniger. The sequence continues at coordinate 9,403 of CAUYSK010089346.1, forward strand.
AGGCGTTCTCAAACCCGTAGAAGAGGGGCTGCAAACTCGAATGCCTACAAAGGCTGGGAGGGCAATGGATAGGAAGGAGTTTGGCCAGCTGTGGGCAGCAGAGACAGGCAGCGTGCCTGCTAAACAGACGGCCACTGCTTAGTTCAGCCAAGTGTCGCCATGCTGGATTGGATTTCCAGATTGTCCGAGTTTTCTAAGAGAATCTGGAAATCTGGATTTGTGTGTAAAAAAACCTCTCAATTTTTAAACGTTGGAAACTAATTTGAATGTTTTTGAAATACAAGCTTGCCACTTTTACAAGCACAGAGTCACTCTCTGCTGTGTACCATGACAGGAGTCTGCATAGCTGACACGGTCTCAGTAAGACCTCTGACTGCCTTGGATTGGAACCGACAGGGGCCTTTGAGTTAATCCTGTCCGTCAACTTGCAGCCTGCCACAGAGACAGGGGCACTGCCCAGAGGGTGAGGAGGCCTCGGTCTGGTCCCTGTGGGACCTCAGGAAAGCCTCTGTCCCTCTCTGGCCTCAGCTACCCCTTCTGGAATTGGCCTAGAGCATCTCCGGCTCCTGCCAGCTCAAATGGTCCAGGATGCCACCTGGGAGGACGAAAAGTGAAGAGTGTTGAAAAGCAGAGCTGGTTCTTGATTTTGGGTAAAGCAGTTGTTTTCTAGACTGATTGTCCCTGCATCTTTAGGTAGTCTCAAAACTAAGAAAAGAATAGATCAGAAAGGAGGTTTTTCCAGTGGCTTCCAGTCTGTGCCAAAGTCTCAGGCTGATGAAGGTGATCTCTTAGCATTCGTCAGGAGCCGATGGTGAAGAGTAGGTGGTGACAGAGGCAGGTGGAGCTGGGGACAGCTGGGAAATGGCAGGTGAGGGTCACCCCGAGGCCTGGCCTCTCGTCTCTGTTCTCACTGACTGCGGCGGGTAGTCCATCCTGTCTCTGGCCTCGGTTTCCTCTTCTGAAAATGAGAAGTTTGGCGGGATGGTTTCCGAGCCCCCTTTGAGCCCTGGAATCTGTGATTGCAACAGACGTATGTTTCGACGTTGTAGTTTTGTCATCTGCACGAGGACTTTAATTTTTAAAAAATTCAACAGATGTTTCTCAAGCACCCACAGGCGATAGGCACTATGGACACAGCAAGGAAATCTAAACGCAGTCCCTGCCCTCGTGGCACGTACAGTCTCGAGGGTGACAGTGACCAGTCGCAGAAAGGAACCGTGTGCTCAGGAAAAGTGCTATGACAAGAGGAGTGAGTTCTCAACAGGAGGTTCAAACCTAGTCGGGCGGGGACAGGGACGGCTCCTTTGAGGAAGTGACCCTTGAGCTGAGATCTAACAGGTGATCGCGGGTGAGGAGGAAAGAGAAGCATCCCGGAGGAGGAACGGCACGGGCAGGGCACCCAGAGGAGCCACGCTGTCAGTGCGCAAAGAGCGAGCGGGTTGGTGGGCAGGGAGGCTGGCCGGGTCGGTGTGAGCGGGACCCTGTGCAAGCCTGTGGCCCGTGGAGCATACGGGGCACTCGATGCTGAGAATACTGGGAAGCGCCTGAAGAATTTCGAGCAAGGAGGGGCAGGATCAGATCTGCTTTGAAGGCTCCTCTGGATGCCACTGGGAAGAGACAGGTGACAGTGGGCAGGCCCGGGGTGGGGCGCGAGGGGTGGAATAGATGCAGGGGACCAGTGAGGAGGCCGGCGGCCACATCCCAAGGAGAGCGATGGAGGCCTGGCCCGTGTGGCAGCACTCGAGACAGAGCGAGCGGTCAGATCTGAGAGCTGTCTAGGATTTCGAATCCGCAGGGCTTGGTGATGGGCGGGACACACTGGCTGCTGGTGGGATGTGGAGGCCGACTCCCGGCTCTCGGGGCAGGTGCACCTGAAAGCTAGTCTGCCGCAGCTCTCTCTGTGTCCACAGTCGCTGGGTCCCAGCAGCCCCCAAGATGGCCCCGTGGTCCCCACTTCCTGGTTTCCCTGCCCATATGTAAGTCCCTCCTCTTGAGAGTGGGCTAGACCTGCCGACTGGCATCCAACAGATAGAATGTGTCGGAAGTGATGGGTGAAGAAGTCGGGTCACAGAGGGCTGGGCTTCCGTTTTGGGCGCCTTCCTTTGCTCTCTCTGTTACTCGCACTGGGGCAAGCCAGCCATGGTGACATGAAGCAGCCTTGTGGAGAGGCCCATGAGCATGAGCTTGGAAAGGGACCTTCTGAGGCCTGCACAGCTATGTAGGCGGGTCTGGAATCTGGGTCTCCCCCAGTCCAGCCTGGAGAGGACATCCGGACGGCAGCCCCGTGGAAAGCCTGGAGTCAGAACCACCCAGCGAAGGCGCCGGCAGATTCCTGACCCACAGCAAGTGAGAGATGCTTAGGTGTCATTTCCAGCTCGTAGGTCTGGGGGCAATTCGTGAGGCAGCAACAGATAATCAATATAGTCCCGATGTAGGCCACAACCAGGAAGGGAAGGGTTAACTCCAGAGCCCAGCAAAGTTGGCGCCTCCAGCTTGAGGGACAGTTCATTACAGAGTGAGCCAGTGGCTCAGGCAACATCTGGGGCTGCTGCCAGCTGGGGCTCAGCCCTCCCGTGGCGCCTGTCAGAGCGGGGACCCTTATTGAGGGGGGAGTTTTCTGGAAACTGACAGATCTATTAGCAGCTCTGCCTCCCTGCATCTGCCCGGGATGCACCAGCTGCGAGTAGAGCGAGCGCAGCTGACCAGCCCGTGTCCTCCATGGAGGTCAGGGCTGCCTCAACTCCTCAGCTCCAGGTCTTGGGTGTGCTGTGTTGAGTCCAGAGGGAGGTGCTGAGGGGCTACCCCAACCCCAGAGACAGCTAATAACCAAGCCAACATCTAAGGAGTGCCTCCTGGGTCATGAGCCCTTACAATCACCATCTCGTTTAATCTTCGTCATAATCCGGCCAAAACAAGAATGCCTGTTAGCCCCATTTTACAGCTGAGAAAACTGAGGCCCAAGGTTGTGTGCCTGGAAAGCACAGGGCTGTCTGACTCCAAAGTCTGCGTGGTGATTCGCTCTGCCTCCTTGGCCCCACGATGATAAAGATTATGGACTTAGTGGTTTGTGGGAGCTACTTCGGGGAATGAGGTTGGGGGGCTGAGGAGACAGGGCTCCTGGCGCCATCCCTGCTCCAGCAAAAGCAGCTCTACTGTCTCTGGCCATGCCATTAAGGGACATGTCAAATTTCATTTGAAAAACAGAGTTCAAACACGACACAAAACAAAACCAAGTTGCACTTCAGAAATGTGTGATCTGAACCGAGAATGTTCCAGTCCTACGTCCCCACATACTGTGTGACCTGGGGAGCTAACAGTGGTCCCTAGCTCATGGGGATTTAGGGAGGATTCCGGGAAGTCCAACACGTAAAGTCCATAGCACAACACAAGGCACATGGTAAATGCTCAGGGTGGTGGTGTTGTCTTCAAGGGAGAATTTGCTTTAACAAAAGGGGAATGTGGGCCAGGCACGGTGGCTCACACCTGTAACCCTAGCACTTTGGGAGGCTGAAGTGGGAAGATTGCTTGAGGCCAGGAGTTCGCAACCAGCCTGGGCAACATAGAAAGACTCCAATCTCTTAAAAACAAGAAAAGAAAAGAAAAATTAGCTGGGCACGGTGGCACATGCCTGCAGTCCCAGCTACTAGTGAGGCTGAGGCAGGAGGATCACTGGAGCCCAAGAGTTTGAGGTTGCAGTGAGCTATGATCGTGCCACTGCATGCTAGCCCGGGTGACAGAGACTCTCTCTCAAAAAAAAAAAACAGAAATAAGGGGGGCTGGGAGGGGTAAAACATTACTCTAGGCAATAAGAAGCTCTGAAGGCCTCACAGAGTGACCTCCCTCCGGTTCGTGTTTGCAGAGAGGCCCCCGCCCAAGGTCCGCCGCGCTCGGGGCGCTGTGTGCTCTGCTGGGGGACTTGAACTGCAAGATAAGCCCGGTGGGGTCCGGGAAAGGGAGGAGAAGTAACCGTTGCGGGTTTTCTCTGAAAGCAGAGCCTGGAGGAGGTTGAGTGGACAGCGATAAGATTAGGGGCAGCTGTGGAGCCATAAATCCTGGCTCTCTGCCCTCGCAGTGCCCGAGGGATTAAGCTGACTTTAAGAGGAGCCAAAGGAAAGAGGAGAGGCCGCCTCCGAGGGCCAACTGCGAGGAGAATTGAGGTCCAGATTCTCGCCCTGAGTCCAAGTTCTTTCCCCAGCACCCCTGGAGGCAGCCCCCCCTGTCCCTGCTTGAACTCCTCCGGTGATGGGGAGCTCATTCTCTCGTGAAGTGTCCTGTTCCCACAGGGTTCGTCTCTGAATGTTCACAAGACTTCTTGTCCCTCCAGTACAAATCCTCCCCTAAGCAGCTTCATTCGATAACGCAGTAAGTCTCTGGGCACCTGCAGTGCGCCAGGCCTCTCATGAGGAGGGAGGACGCGGCTCTGAGCCAGGCATGGTCCCCGCCGCCGAGTCATATATTGAACAATATTGGTGTAGCGGACATCAAATATGGAACTTGTTTTTCTTCTTAAAAGGAAAAGCTTTCAATGTTTTACCATAATTATGATAGGTGCAGACATAATCTTTATCGAATTAATGAAATTCCCTGGATTTTTTAGTATTTAAATCCTAAATGAATATTAAACATCAGATGGTTTTCTGCATCTATTGACATGATCATGCAGTTTTTGTGTTTTAATCAGTTTGTATATTGAATTACCCTAATTGATCTTTTAGTGTTAAATCAACCTTGTATTCCTGAAGTTAACGCAGTTTAGTTGTGGTATTCTTTTATGTATTGATGGATTTGAGGGGTTAATATTTTATTAAGGATTTTTCATTTATATGGGTGAGTAAGATTGACCTACAGTTTCCTTTCTTGCAATGTCCTTGTCCTGTTTTGGTATGAAGGTTATGTCAGCCACATAAAATGAGTTGGGGATTATTCAATCTTTTTCATTCCCTGGAAGAGACTGTCAAATATCAACGCTGTTTCTTCTTTGACTATTAGATAAAACTTACTAGTGAAGCCATATGGGGTTGAATTTTTCTTTATGGGAAGGCTTTTAACAACTGATTCAATTTTTTTAATTGTTAGAGGATTATCTATAGATTTTCTATTTTATCTTGATCAAAATTGGTATTATGCCTTTGTAGTATGTTGTCCATTGCATTTAAAATTTCAAATTTATTTAATCGAAGTTCTTTAAAATATCCTCTTTTTTAAAATGTTGGCAGCATCTGTAGTAATGTCCCATTTTTTTATTCCTAATATTATTTTTTCGTGTGCCATTTCTCTTTTTCTCTAGACCAATTTTATTCAGGGCTTTGTCAATTTTATTCATCATTTCAAAGAGCCCTGGGTCACAGCATGGAGGAGAACTGTCCTGAGAGTTGCTTAACTCCACTGAAACTAGTGTGAATGAGAAATAATCCTTTGTTGTGTTAAGCCACCAATACTTTGGGTTTCTTTGTTACTGCAGCATAACCTATCCTATCCTGATAAATACATCTTATCCATACTGACATTTTGTCTCCTTCTTTTGGTAAACACTGAGAAAGATACAATGACTCTTCCATTATGATTTGGATTTGTATATTTTTCCTTATAGTTTTTGTTTTGTACATTTTAAAACTAGGTGTATATAAAATTAGTTATGTGTTCTGATAAATTGAAACATTTATTATTATACAGTGCTCTTTTTATCTCTAGTAATACTTTTAATCATAAAGTCTCTTTTATTTTATATTATTATAGCCATATTACCATTCTTTTGCAGGTTATATTTTATTGCATTCTTTTACTTTTAACTTTTTTATGTCTCTCTGTTTCCTACATGTCTCTTATAAATCACATGTAGTAGATTTTTCAAATCCAAGCTATTAATTTTTGTCTTTTAACTAGAACATTTAGTCTTTTGATATTTAATATAATTATCAATGTATATGGGTATAAATCCGCCAGCTTAATTTGTGGTTTCTCTTTATCTACTTCCTTCCTTCCTTCCTTCCTTCTCTTCCTTCCTCCTTCCCTCTCTTCTCTCTCTGTCTCTCTCTCTCTCTCTCTTCATTCTATTTCCCCTCTCCACTAGTTTGAAGTTTATTCACTGTTTTTATTCTTATCGTTGAAAGTGCAATATGAAAAATCAACTTAGCAAAGTCTAAAGATAATCAGTACTGTTGCTCTTTTCCTAAGCCTTAGAACACTGCATCTCTACTCTGACATATATGCTATGGTTTTTGTGTATTCTAATTATTTTTAAAGAGATAAATTTCTATAAGACATTATATTATTTTTCTATGTAGTTAATGCTCAACTGGCAGATTGTATTTGTCAGTGTATTCGCTCATTTCTTCTCTCTTCTCAAGCCCTACATCTATGTAAGGTATATCCTTTAGAATTTTCTTTAATGAGGTTCAGCCAGCAGAAAGTGCTCTATTTTTTAAATCTGAAAATGCCTTTATTTAAGCCTAATTCTTGAAGTACAGTTTGGTGAGTGTGGAATTCTAGTTGGGTAGTTAATTTCTTTTAGCACCTTGGAGCCATCACCTGGCTTCTGTTGTTGCTGTTTAGAAGTTCTCGTCATGCTGTGTCACTCCCTTGAAGGTTATTTGTCTTATTCTCTGGTGCTCATTAGATTTTTCTCTTCGTCTTTGATGTTCTTCTGCCTTATTATCATGTGCCTAGACATGGATTTATTATTATTTTCCTTGGGATTTGTTGGAATTTTTGAATTTGTGGATTAGTTGATCTCATGAGTTTTAGAAAGTTCTCTGTCATTATTTCTTCAGTTATTGTGCTTGTCCCGTTTTCTTTCTTGTTTCTTTCTGAAACTCCTATTAAACATATGTTAGAATTTCTCAGCCTCTCTTCCATGTCTCCCAACTTCTCTTTTATGTTTTATACCTCTCTGTTTCTCTGTACTGTATTCTGGATCGTTTATCTTCTGCTTCACTAATTCTTTCTTCAACTCTATCTAATCTGCTATCAAACCCAACCATTGAGTTCTATGTTTCAGTTATGTATTTTTTTATTTCTCAAAGTCCTTTTTGGGTCCATTTTTTAAAAAAAATTTTATTGTGGTAAAATATAAATAACATAAAGTTTACCATCTTATTTTCAATTTTTGTTGTAATAAAATATAAATAGCATAAAATTTACCAGCTTAACCGTTTTTAAGTATACAGTTTGATGATACTAAATACATTCATAATGTTGTGCAACCATCACTGTTTGGTTCTCTTTTAATTCTGCTAGTGCTTCTTATGGTTTCTGTCCCCTGAAGATATTAATATTTGCAAGGTGACGTGCCTTCCTTCCTGCTGTTCACCATCTGGATTGCCAATCCTCACCTGGACCCATCCTCCAAATCTGGAGGTGAGTCCCACCTCCTATTAAAAACTGTGGCTGCACAGTCATGATGGAAACTAAAGCTATAGTCATTAATTAATCATTTTGTGTTTACTTAAGAAAAAAAAATCCTACCAAGTTCTAGGCTGTTTCTAGGGGATGCAATGATGATGAATCAGGCCTGGAACCTTCCATTGAGGACTTGTTTCCTAAGGGGGAGGCAAATGTGAAAAAAAGGACATTTAGAATGAATTCTACATACCTTCTTCAAATGCTTACTGTGTGCCCATCACATTGCTGGGTTCTGAATACACAGAAGGTAAGAAGACATACTCTTTTCTCTCCAAAAGCTTATAGTATAATAGCAGAGATTGTATGGGCACTTAAATAATCATGCGAAATGTAGTAAATGCCAGGCACATGACAAGTGTCTTTTAAATCATCTGAGTGAATAATGGCCTTGTCATGGGAGTTTGGAGGAGAGGGAAATTGCTCCTGATTGGAGTGTATTAAGGAAATCTTTGTTAATGGCATTTGAGCCAGGCCTTAGAAATCAGCTATTTTTGGACATCCAGAGAAGTGGCAGAAGGTAGGGAAATTTGGGTAGTGAAATGTTATGAATAGAGGCATGGAATATCTTTTTATCTTAAACTGCTCCATAGAGATATAGTTTACATACCGTAAAGTTCACCCATTTAAAGTATACAATTCAATGGTTGTAAGTACATTTAAGAGTTGGGCAACCATCACTGTAATTTAATTTTAGAACATTTTCATCATCCCAAAAGGAAAGTATTGATGAACAGTCATTCCCTATCCTCGCACCTCTCCCCACCACCATGGCTGTAGGCAACTACTAACCTTCTTTCCATTTGTTTATTCTGGACATTTCATATAAATGGAATCCATACACAGTGTGGTCTTTTGTGACTGACTTCTTTCATTTAGACAATGTTTTCAGGTTACATCCACGTGGCAGCCTGTATCAGTACTTTATTCCTTTTCACTGCAGAACAGTATTCCATTGCATAGATATGTTGTATTTACTCACCCATTCACGAGGTGATGGACATTTGGGTTGTTTCCACTTTTGGGCTGCTGTAAACATTCACATATGACTTCTGTGTGGACGTATTTTTCTATTCTCTCATTCATTAGGATTGGAATTCATAGGTAAAAATGGTAGCTCTACATTTAACCTTTTGAAGAACTGCCAAACTGTTTTCCAAAGTAGCTGCACCATTTGATATTCCAGCAGGAGTCCATGAAGGTTCCAATTCTTTTCGCATCCTTGCCCACACTTGTTATTATCTGTCTTATTGATCTCGGCATCTGGTAGGTGTAAGTAGCATCTCTTTGTGGTTGTGATTTTTATGTCTCAATGGCTAATGATGTTGAACATCTTTTCATGTGCTTCTGAACCATTTGTATATCTTTTTAAGGGAAATGTCTATTCAATTCCCTTGCACATTTTAAAATTGGGTTTTTTACCTTCTTATTGTTGAATTGTAAGAATTCTTTGCATATTCTGGTTCTAGCCTCTTACCAGATATAGGATTTGCAAATGTTTGCCCCATCCCATGGCTTGGCTTTTCGCTTTTTTCATGGCATCCTTTGAAATGCAAAAGTATTAAATTTTTATGAAGTCCAGTTTATCAATCTTCTCTTTTAACATTTGCACTTTTGGTGTTGTATTTTATATTCTTCTTTTAACTTAGGTGCTGGTCTCATGGGAAGGTTCAGTTTGTGGAAACACATTGGGCTGTTATGATTTCATATACCTTTCTGCACACGTAAGAATTAAATAGCCAGGTTTTTAAAATTATTTTTAATTTTTTGTAATATTATGCAGATGAAAAGGACCGAAATAGTTAGTTTTTTACGTAAGGAGCTGGTAATAATTGCAGCTTCCTCTAGTGGGTCATTGCAAGGACTGGGAGGACAAATGCGTGCACAGTGCTCAGCACACGGTCTGGCACCCTGCTTAGTGCTGGTACATAGTATTGTCATTCTAGTTACTGTTAAAATCCAGCTCTGTCCTTTACTAGGTAGTCATCTTGGCCCTGAGCTTTTTCACCTTCTTGGGCCTCACCTCCCTTATCTGTAAAATGGGCTGGCACCACCCACTTCATAAGAGCCACCAGGCGCCTCAATGAGACAAGATGCGACATTATCAAGCTTGGAGTCTGCCTCCAAGAGGCCCTCACGAGGGCTTGGGTTAATGAAACTGACAAGAGGAAAAAGAAAGACCGGAGTCACGGTTGGAGAGAGACAAATTGTCAGTGCTGTGAGGGTTTGGGTGGCTGCCAAGAGCTGGGTGTGGGGCGGCCCCTCAGAGTTTCCATGAGCAGGGCTGGCCGGGCCTGGAAAGGAATGAAGGTGGAGCTGGCCGAGAGAGAGCTGGCTCCAGGGGAAGCGGGGCCTGGTGGTGCCAGGGCACTCAGCTTGGGCAGGGCCGGCCCCCAGTCTTGGCTTTAGGCCTGGCTGGGCAAGAGTCACCCAAAACTCCCTGCAGAAGACACCGCAGGGAGAGACCAGACGCCCCTCTACCCGCTAAGCCCCCACACAGGTTGTCCCTGTTTGATTCCAGCCTTCCGCTCTTCTCCCAAACTGTCCTCGCTACCCACCCCCACCTCCCCTGTGCCTTCTTGCTCTTGGGGTTCCTCTCAATAAGTCTCAGGTAAGTCTTTCCTGCCCTTCAGCCATCATTGGGCCAGATTTTGAGTGACCTGAAGGAAGGAAGGATTTTCATTACAGTGTAACCTGCGTACAGAAAAGGCGCACATCGTAAGTCCACGGCTCAATGACTTTTCCCACACTGAACACGCCCGTGTAAACTGACACCCAACTCGAGACTCAGACCATTACCAGCACCCCACAACCCCCACCTTCCCCTCCTTGCTAACCACCCCCTAAAGGTACCCACTCTCCCGACTCTTTTTGCCTGGTTTTGAACTTCACGTGAATAAAATCATTCGGTGTGTACCCTGGCGTCTGGCTTCTTTTGCTCAACATGTTTGCGAGATTCAGCTAAGTTGTCGCCTGCAGCTGTAGTTTGTTCTTTCTCGTCCCTATAGTATTACTTCGAATGACTGTTCACAGCTTGATTTATCTATTCAACAGGGGATGGACTTTTAGATTGTTTTCAGCTTTGGGATATTTCGAAAAACAGCGGCTCTGAACATTCTTGCACTTGTGTTTCAGAGGACTATGCACTCATTTCTGAGTAGACATCCACGAAGGGAGCTTCTGCCTCATAGGGACAAGTGAATGTTCCGCTTTAGAAGATACACTTACTGCAAATAGTTTGCCAAAGTGGTTGTACCGGCATACTTTCTCCTCCCTGCCGTGTATGAATGTCCCCATTGTTCCACATCTTCACTGATACTTTGTGTGTATATAGATACGGTGTGTGCGTGTGTGCGTGTGTGTGTATAACATGTATATATGGTGTGTATATATTAATGTATGGCATGTATGTATATACGGCATGTATTTATGGAGTGTGTATGTATATATGATGTGTATATATGGTGTACATATATGATTCGTATATATATGGTATAAATATATGGTGTGCATATATACGGTGTGTGCATATATATATACACACAGTATTTTTTTTGCTTTTTCATTTTAGTCATTCTAGTGAGGAGGCTGTGTTATCACATCATGGTTTAATTTTAATTTTGAGGGGCCATCTTTAAGAAAAAGAATATAAAAGAAAATGATGAATATAGAGTTGGGTACAAAAATAAATATTTATTAGGAATGTGAAAAGAAATCACGACAAATTGACGGAGAGTTTCAAGTTTCAGATTCCTCTCTACCGAGAGTTTCTGAGGCCATTTCCCAGAAATGTTTACATTCAAATGCCTCCAGATAGCAACCTGGCTCCCCTCCCTACCTGGAACGCACCATGGCTTCCTGTGACTCCCAGAGCAAGGCCCCGTGCAATCGGTTCTCCCAGAAGCTTAAATGTCATCAGCTTCCTAGGAAGTCACTGCTGCCTGGGCCTCACCTCTGGTTCCTGCTCACCCTCCCAGCGCCAGCTCACAAACTCCCCTGCCCACCTCGACCTGTTCCTGGGCTGACTCCTCCTCCTCGGGTTCTCGGCTTGCACAGGAGCTCCCCAGAGAGGCCTTCTCTGACCTCCTCGTCTACGACCCTCTCAACGTGTAAGTCCACGTCGTGTGACAGATGACAGCAGAGCAGGAGGTTAGGAGCAATTACTGTGCATCCAGCCTGCCAGGCTGGCATCCTGGCTCCACCATTTCCTAGCTGTGTGACCTCGGGCCTGTCACATAACCTCTCTGGGCCTCAGTTTCCTCATCTGTACAGGGCAAATGGTACAGATTGCATATCCCTAATCCAAAAATCCAAAATCCAAAATGCTCTGAAATCTTTTTGAAATATTTTGGATTTTGAGCTTCAAAAAAAAAATTTTTTTTTTAATTTCAGCATATTATGGGGGTACAGATGTTTAGGTTATGTATGTTTCCCTTGCCCCCCCGCCCAAGTCCGAGTTTCAAATATGTCCATTCTTCGGGTGGTGCACATTGCACGCTTTGTGTATGCATATACCCGTCCCCTCCTCCCTCCTTCCCCCTCCCCCTCCCCCCTGCCCAACATCCAGTGGATGTTATTCTTATATGTGCACTTATGTGTTGATCAGTTAATACCAGTTTGATGGTGAGTACATGTGGTGCTTATCTTTCCATTCTTGGGATACCTCACTTAGTAGAATGTACTCCAGCTCTATCCAGGAGTATACCAGAGGTGCTATATCACCATTGTTTCTTAAAGGTGAATAGTACTCCATGGTATACATATACCACATTTTATTAATCCACTCATGTATTGATGGACACTTGGGTTGTTTCCACATCTTTGCAATTGTGAATTGTGCTGCTAT
>CAUYSK010089347.1:0-22520 GCA_963575035.1 Avahi laniger
ACCAGCCTGAACAAGAGTGAGACCCCGTCTTTACTAAAAATAGAAAGAAATTAATTGGACAACTAAAAATATATAGAAAAAAAAATTAACCGGGCATGGTGGCGCATGCCTATAGTTCCAGCTACTCGGGAGGCTGAGGCAGTAGGATCGCTTGAGTCCAGGAGTTTGAGGTTGCCGTGTGCTAGGCTGATGCCACGGCACTGTAACCCAGGCAAGAGAGTGAGACTCTGTCTCAAAAAAAAAAAAGATCAAAGATTCTAAAACCAAATGGCCTGGATTTGAATCCTGCCTTTTTCACTCATTTGCTGAATGATCTTGGCAAGCATATTTCTTAACCTCTTTGGTTTTCTCATCTGTAAAATTGGGGTAACAGCAGCACCTTCTTTGTGCAGTAGATGTGATATTAAATAGGTAATCTATGGAAAGCACTTAGACTAGCACCTAGTACAGAGCAAAGCAGCTGCCCTTATTGTGTTTGCTGGGATCTCACAACAAAAACATTCCTTAATTTCTTTACCAGTTATCTCTGTGGAGCTTATTGGGAATGTCTTAGGAAACCTTGGAGAAGTCTTTTAAAATTATATTTTGTAGTAAATGTAAATTATATAGGTAGGAAATTCCTTTGTAGCTTAGTCCACTGTATTCATTTTAAACTGTCAATAAAGTCCTTCTAATTTGTTGATTTGGTTTCGTTGTTTTTGTTGCATAGCACTCCCACCAAAGGCATAGAGAACAAAGCTTTTGATCGCAATACAGAATCTCTCTTTGAAGAACTGTCTTCAGCGGGCTCAGGCCTAATTGGAGATGTGGATGAAGGAGCAGATTTACTAGGTATGGCAGCTCATCTGAAGAAGTATCATACTGTTTTAAAAATAGATTTTAAAAATTATTTAATTGAAAATTCCTTTAAAATGTCTTCAGCTGCTCAGTGGTACAGGGTTATTGCCCTTTTAGGTAATTACTAGGAACATATTTTTTTGAGATCATTAAAGTTTTAAATGGAAGCATCTTCACATATGGATATGCCTAAAATTGAATTGCATTTAAGTTTGTGTTTTGAATTCAGATAACACAGTTTATTGAACTTCTGCAGTATTCCAAGACAGATATTATACATAGGGACACAGTGATGTGTTTGTGTGTGTTTGGATTGATGGATAGTTAGTTCCTGGCTTAAATAAATTTCATTAAATTCTGTTGACCTTAATTAAAAAATTATAGCACTTTATTTTTCTGAGCTTTCACAGATTATTATGTTTTAGCTCTATGGGAAATATAATCATTTTAAAGTTTGTGTTGTTGAAGAACACATGGTTTGAAAAGAATACTGCATTTGACTCTTTTGCTATTTGGCTGGTGACTTTTGCCAAATAACTTAACCTTTCTGGACCTTAGTTTCTTCTTGTGTAAAATGAAGGACCCGGACTCTCGTTTAGGGGTCTGGCAAACTGTGCCTCCATGGGCCAAATCCAGCTGACCTGTGTATGTGTAAATAAAATTTTATTCAAACACAGCCACCCTCATTTGTTTACTTATTGTCTGTGGCTGCTTTTGCCCAACAACAGCAGAGTTGAGTAGTTTGTGGCAGAGATCATATGGCCCCCAAAGCCTAAAATAGTTACCATCTGGCCCTTTATAGAAAAAGTTTGCCAGTGCCTTCTCTAGGTGATCTCTAAAGTTCCTTTCAGCAGTAATTATGTGATTCTTACTCAGGTGAATTAGCTTTGGTATACATTTCTTAAAACTTAAGATCCTATAGAAATTGAAAGCTATATAGAATTAAAAATTTATGCCTTTGGAATAGATTTTGGGCTACAAAAAAATTTTACACTTATTAGTGTAATTAATTATAGTACAGCCTACGCTGTTCTCAAAAGGTACTGTTTGTCAGTTCTTCTGAATATTGAATGGAGTAACATTGCTTCCATTAATGTATGTTAAATTTATTGATTGCTAATTATGATGTTGTTAAGTATTTTTAGAAGGAAACACAAGTTGTGTCTCAAGGTCTATTTAGTAGAAGAGATTGAAACTATGTGTGTATCACTATTTCTAGTTAGACGTAAAGAGACTGCCACTATTAAAGTCTAAGTGAAACTTTGGAAGAAATCGAGTGAATTACTTTTCTTAAGGAGAGCTAGGAAAGATTAATTCTTAAGGAATATTCCATTTTTACATTTAAATTTACACTTTAATTTTAGTTAACATCAAATTGTACATACAAAGTTTCTTTTAAGATTTAATTTGTTTAAGAAACTGGCTCCCTGACAAACTTGAGGGACAGGTGCAAATAATGTTAGAAGAATTTAAAAATTTATATTCAGTATAGTAAAATTCACTCTTTTTGGTGTACAACTTCTTGAGTTTTGACAAATGCATAGAGTTGTGTAACCACCAGCAGAATCAATATACAGCATCTCCCCAAATTCCTTTATGCTGCCTCTTTATAGTAATAAGAATGAAGTACTGGCTGGTCCAAGTGCAGTGGTGTTCACAACTAATTGATCACAACCAGTTACAGATTTGTTCCTTCTCCACTCCTACTGCTTTACTTGACTAGTCTAAAAAAAAAATTTTAAATTTTAAAAAAAGAGTGAAACGCTTTTGAATATAATTTGTACACTATGTTGCCTCAAAATCCAGTAGTGAGGAGAATTAGGAAGAGTCTTATAACCATGACTCAAACATCATAAAAGCGATCCATATAACCAAAATTATTTGTACCCTGTAATACTTTGAAATAAAAAAAGGAATTAGGAAGGGCCAAGTGCAATGGTTCATGCCTATAATCCCAGCACCTTGGGAGGCTGAGGTAGGAGGATCACTTGAGGCTAGGAGTTTGAGACCAGCCTAGACAACATAGTGAGACCCCACGTCTACAAAAAAATAAATTAGCTAGGCATGTGTACTTGTAGTCCTGGCTGCTCCGGGGCTGAGGCAGGAGTATCACTTGAGCCCAGAAGTTCAAGTTTATAATGAGCTATAATATGATTGCACCACTGCACTTCACCCTGGGTGACAGAGTGAGACCCTGTCTCTTTAGGGGAAAGAAAAAAATGTAATCTCTTAAATCAAGTATTTTCTGAAAATCAGAAAACGTTAAGCATAATAGATTAAAAGCAAAATCCTGATGCTTTAGTTTTCCACTTTGAAGACAAGAAACGGACTCTAAACTATCTTTTCCATCTTGTAGATATTGCTGTATTTATCACTAGAATATTCCAGATTAGAGTATTTTATTACCTTAGTTTAGTGACTTATATCTATGTGAATACCTTTAGTCAAAGATTTTTTGTTTTGTTTTGTTTTTTTTGGGCTTTTTTTTTGAGACGAGTCTTGCTCTGTCACCCAGGTTAGAGTGCAGGGTCATCAGCCTAGCTCACAGCAACCTCAAACTCCTGGTCTCAAGTGATCCTCCTCCTGCCTCAGCTTCCCGAGTAGCTGGGACTACAGACATGCACCACCACACCCGGCTGATTTTTCTATTTTTAATAGAAATGGGGTCTCACTCTTGCTCAGGCTGGTCTTGAACTCATGAGCTCAAGCGATTCTCCTGCCTCGGCCTGCTTAGGATTACAGGCCGGAGCCACTGCGCCCAGCTGGTCAAAGACGTTAAATGAAGTTTTCAAGAAACATATTTGTTCCTTGGCTTCTCTTCTGTGCAATTCAGTGATAGCAATTGAGGTAATACTCATGAAATGGAATATAGTTAAGCCAACAAAATTGTTCCCCAAGATTCCTTGATTGCCACAGTCCATTTCTATAACTCATTCATTTTTCTAATTACTGTATTATTTTAAAACCTTTCTCTTGTTGCAGGATATTACTTTCTTTTAATCATTTTACATGGATTCAGTACTTAGATTACTTTTTTCTAATTTTAATAATTTAAAAGAGGTAATCCCAACATTTGTCCTTTATCTTGATTGCTGTCTCATCCCCTGACTTTCTTATTTTCAGTGACCCTTTTTTCCATTTACTTTAGTCACCCATCCCCCATGACCACATTCTAGAACTTAGAAATCATACATGCAAACATCCTACTCTTGAGATTTTTCTTTCCCTTAATTATCTCATATATTTTTAACTTCTATGTCTCTATCGATTCCTTTCCATTATCATTTAAACATGTTTAGGTTTTTCCATTTAAAAATAAAAATACTGCCTTCCTCTGACCCTGTATCCTCACTGCCTACCACCCATCACTCACACACATTTCTAGTCAGGCCTTTATGCAACAATATTATTTTGTGTGTGTGTGACACGATCTTGCTGCGTTGTCCAGGTTAGTGTCAAACTCCTGGCCTCAAGTGACCCTCTTGCCTCAGCCTTTCGAGTAGCTGGGACTACAGTTACGCAGCAATGTTGATGAGGTGTCTGTTATGAGTTGGGCACTGTTATAGATACTTGTGATAGATCAGTGAATAAAACAGACTTCTTTAAAGTGTGGCTACCTTAACTGGCAGGACTTTGCCAGTCCTACTTGCTCTTCATCCTACTACAATCTGGCATTCTCCCCCATACTCACCTTGCCTGAAACGACCTTCTTGTTTGCTGTATCCAGTGGTTCCTTCTCAGTTATTTCACATGACTTCTCAATAACATTTGTCTTTAAAACTCTCTTTGCTGGGTTTCTGTGATACTACACTTGCCTGCCTCCTTTCTTACCTCTGACTCTTCCTTTTCAGTCAACTTAGCGGGATCCACAGCCTTTGTTCCTATCCTAGGCCGCCGCCTTTGTTTTGGATGCCATATTTGCTCTCACTGTTTCTTGGTTTTCACGGGTAACTACTCCCAAGTTTTTATCTCCACCCCAGATCTTTTTCTAGAGTCCCAGACTTATTTCTGAACTGCCGACTAGACACCCCTAAGATGATTTGTAGGACTTTACATTTGACATGCTTGAAACTCAGTTTGTCATCTTTATTGTCCGGTCCCCCAAGGCTGCTCTTGCACCAACATGTACCGTCTCAGTGAATCAGTAGCCTTGCCATCCACTCATCTCTCCATCCTAGACCTCTCACTCTTCCCTCATAGCCAATCACCAAGGCATGTTCGTTCCCTCTCCTAAATACATGTATATATCTATTTTTCTCGCCTCTGCTTAAATGATACATCTTCCAGGGATTCTGCCTTGATCCTCTAATTAAAGCTCAGTTGTCCCTGAAAGTATTCTCATGGCACTGCATTTTATTGTGTTGCTCTTTATACTTGACTGTCATTTTTAATGTACCTGTCTCCCTGGAAAGACAATAAGCTCAGTGTGGCCAAGATAACTGTCTTTTGCTTTTACTGTTGCGTCTTTAGCGCATAGCAACTAAGTGAATGGAGTTACTAAATAGTTCTGACAGTTTTGTTTCATGTCTAAATCTGTGATTCTTTACCTTTTGATATTAAAAATACTTTACAAGAGAATTTGTAAGAGAGCATTGTACCATTGGAAAAATGCACATACAGAACCAGATAAAGTGGTACATACATTCTCATTCTCAAGCAATTACCAGGTAACTCTGAAACCCATCTATGGAACTTGCTTGAGAATTGATACTAAAATCCAAATGAGACTGATACGATTTCAGGAACTGGCAGGCAGGTTTTTTTGCTTGTTTTTAGTAGGTAACTTTTCCAAATATGTTAGATCTAAGTTTATGTTGGGCTTAAGTCTTGAATAGAAATGAGGCCCACTTCAAATTATGTTTTTCTTATAGTTGTAATGAGTTTGTTTTTATTGGTACTTTTCAAAATGAACATTTTGGATGGTCTTATTGATCAGATGTTAAATTTATACACTAGATTTTTAGAGAACTCTTCATTGGGAATTTGTAAATTTAACATAAACTTCAGAAACTATGCTATAGGATATGTTTCTCATAGTACAGATTTCAGTTTTTTCCTATTAGTATTTACACTTTATTGTGTTTAGTTAATGGTTTCTCTATATCTTTTCAATTTCTTTGTCTCCTCTCTCTCATTTTAAGATAAATGAGTTTTGTTCTTGCTTTCTGAAAATAACCTAATTGAGATTCTCATTCATTTTTCTCTTGGGCTGCTTACCTAGGGGAATATTCTGGTGTGTATGCTTTTGAATAATGTTACTGCTTTTTAAGCTAGGCGTTCTTGGCTGCCGTTCTCATTTAGTGCTTTCTCATCATTTTTTTCTGCTCAACTATTTTTTTTTGTCCTACATATATTTTTAGCTTTTATGCTCATATAAATGCTTGAGAGTATATGACAAACAGTGATTATGTAAACTTTTTTCAGCCAGTCTAAACTCTATTTCTTCTGTCTCTATAACTTTATTAAAAAATCAACATTAGTGTTTAAAGCAAATATCTTGCTAGAAATCATTTTGGAGTTGAAATTTGGAAACTTTTTAGTTTAGTTTTATCTATTTTTTTAGTTTGTGGAGAATACATAGATGATTAAATAAGCTATTACTTCTGATATTTAATTCTTCCTGGTAGATGTCCCCTGGTCTTTGAGAATATTTGAGAAAATTATAATACGAAACATAAGTCCATATGTGAACACTAAATAAAGTTTTAGCATTCTTGGGTTGATTTTGTTTGCTTTAAATAATTTTTAAATCAATTGGAATATTGCATTTTTTTAAATAGAGGGGCATGTTAACTCTTTTGCCTTATGTAGTTTTCTTTAGAAATATTTCCTTCCTGTTTACCTGGGTTATGAATATTACTTCTCCCATTGTATGTGATTTTCCAACATTAGCTCACAATTTCTTGGGATGAGGGAGCGGTGGGATTTTTTGTTTTGTTTTGCTTTGTTTTTTTTTTTTTGTTTTCTGAGTGATATTCCCTAGTGTGTTATTTCATTTCTTTAGTTTTTTATGAGAAGCAAATTAAATAGCTTTCTTCTCTCTAGGGACAATTCCATTAGATCTTGCATTGAATGCTCTCTATGCCTGTCTTACAGTACTCATTAAAATATTAAACACAGTTCTATAAAGTGACAACTGAATATTATCATTTCGTAATTGACACTTTGAGAAAAGTTTGTATTGATTTTGGGTTTTCAGTCAATTATTTAATTTTGTTGTGAGAAAGCATTGATGAAGCATTTTTTAGGTATGTTAGAGAGCATCCTTACAAATGAAGGAAATCATCTTTGTTTCTGTCTTTTGCACATCATTATGCATTAAATCATAACATTGTGATTCCAGATGTTTTTCATATCATGCATAAAACTTTATAGATTAATAATCTGTTTTCATGCTGTTTCTTACATAAAACATTTCTTGTTCTTTGTTTTTGCTTTACATGGAATGCATGGGCTTTAAGACCATAATTTCTTTGGTAAGGTTTCATCTGCCTTGGGGTTCTGTCTTTCTCTGGCCTTGTTTCTGCCTGTTCTTTATGAATAAGATCTAAGTTTTAGGCAAAAGCCTACAATATCAACTGTGATTTGGGAACAATTCCTAATCCATATTAATGCTGTTCTTTTTTTTCCTTAAGTAATGCTAGAATATTGTTAAAATATTTGGCAGAAAAGTCTTGATATTTTTGAAATATTATCTATGAGAAATAAAATATAGACTAAGAGATATAAATAATTAGCCAACAAAGTCTTTAGCTTTGTTTTGTGATGCATAATTATTTATAATTTTATAATCCATACAAATAGATATGTCAGATGAAATTATAGACAAAATAAGATTACTAAAGGACAGATAAAAGTTTCTAAAATAAAATGTGTGACTGTAGCTTATTATATTATAAATATATCTAATTTTTGATAAATTTGTTTTCAAAGTCTTTATCCTTTTTCTTTTGATAGGAATGGGTCGTGAAGTTGAGAATCTTATATTAGAAAATACACAACTGTTGGAAACCAAGTAAGTTGTATACGAAATTTTAAAAAGGAACAAAAGATATAGAATTTTCTTCTTGTCCAAGTCAACGGCAGTTCATCACTTTAACACAGCGCTCAGGCAGTCTTCATCCCCCATCTTTCTCCGCTTTTCTGCATGTGTTTACACATACACACTCACTCACACAGATAGGTAATGGGACCTGCAGTGCCCTGATACAGGTATGTTTCATTGCTCTGTTTTTTGCAGACACACAGATCTTCACCTTATTTCTACTCCACAGGTATTCATGCCTTTCTCTTAATCTTCTGGATGTGTCCTACACTTACTTTGCTCCCTCCCTTGAGATGTGTCTATTTTCTTACCTCTTTTCCTGGGTTTTCTTTTGTTTCTGCACAAATGTTTTGATCTGTACCTGGCCCACCTCTTCAGAGCTGTCCTCCATAGCTGCAAGCTCTTGGGTATAATCTGGGGAGTCTTAGGCCCTTAAGCACATTTAGTGGGACAGGTCCTCAGGAATGTGGAAAAGTGACTATGTCCCTTTGCAAGTTTGCTGCGTCACAGCAACTTTGGAACATTTGTGTACATCCAAGACAGAATGTAGCTGTAACAAGGTCCTATTCCCACGGTACCCAGAGGAACTGGATCTTAGATTTTTTTCCTTCACTGTAGACTGCTTAGACATTCCAGTTTAGGCTGTTTTCTCACTAATTATTAAAGGTAACATCAAGGAATAACTTTATTGATTGGGTAATATTTTTTCAGAACTTATTAACAATAGTAGCCATACGAATGCTATTTTTTTTCTATTTTTCGCTCCTGAGATAATGAATGCTATTTTTTAAGGGTAATCTTACTTAATTCTGACTTTTTATTAATTGGTGGTCTATCTTGCTTTATCCATTTATTCTTTGTTTGATAAGTGGGAAGAATAATAACTTAGACGTTAGTTGCTTTATTTTCTTTTTGCCTTTATCTATGAGCAATATCAGGTAGAATGTCTTGAAGTATTCAGTTACTCAGCTTTGTGATCGTACAGTTACTTTAGTCCACAAAGGAATAAGTTGAAAGATGAAAAGAATATTTATTTGTAATGACACACTTGAAATATGTGTTTCTTAGAAATGCTTTGAATGTAGTGAAGAATGATCTGATAGCAAAAGTGGATGAACTGACCTGTGAGAAGGACGTGCTGCAAGGGGAGCTGGAGGCCGTGAAACAAGCCAAACTGAAGCTGGAGGAAAAGAACAGGGAATTGGAGGAAGAGCTTAGGAAGTAAGTATTGGCTATGTTGTTCCACACCAAACTCTTTGTCAGTCGTACCACAGAGGGTTACAGCTGTAACTCCGAGACAGACGCCTTCAGCCCACCGAGCCTGGAAGTGCCCTGGCTGGTTGCCTCTGCTGTGAGCAGGCCCCTCCGGTTACTAGCCTGCCATCTTCCATGACTGTCATGATGTGAAAAGAGAGAACTGTTGAAACATCTTTGTTCTGATAATAAGGAAATTAAACACATTCATTATTTTCTTTCACTCAGCTTTCTATAATACCTGTTTTTTTTCTGAAAACAGTGCTATGATAACATTCTACTAAATGAAGGCAGCTAAATACCCTGTTTGGAAAAAGAAAAATAATTCTTTAGTTGTAGTTAAAATTATTGACCTACTCTTTCATTTTTTTTGAAAAGAGGAACTCAATCCAAATAACATGTTTTGTTTTTTCCCCACTAGAGCTCGTGCAGAAGCTGAAGATGCAAGGCAAAAAGCAAAAGATGATGATGATGTAGGTTTACAATTTTGAAGTTTCTTTCTTACTTTACCACATTTTGGTATTTTGGGAAAATCTTGCTACATAAGCTTTGGATGTAGCATTATAAAGATTTTAAAAAGTCAGAAGACTTGTTTATGGTCATGAATGGAATAGCTCATGCTTCTACGTGGTATCCACAAGCTTACTTTCTAGCTACATGGGACGTGCTCATTTCCCTCGGTGTCTCTGTGCTCTGGCCTGTGTTTTGCATGTTCAAGTTCAAGGACCAACTGGGATATTTGTTTTTTTTTCCATTGTTATTGTTTTGTTTAAAATTTTGATTTAGAAATGTGAAAGCTTAATAATAAAAATTGTTTAATAGTATTAAACATAAAAAGATGAAGTCTAAAACTTTAGTACTAGCCAATTAGCCAACTTTAGTACTAGACAATTATTATTGTCAATATACATAAATACAAAAGAAATACAAAAGAATAAATACAAACTTCTTGTCAATATTATTAGCATACTGTCAATTCTGTTGATAGCTAGATTATCATTTTTATATCAGGTGTTTTCAGGTCAAAGGTCAGGGTTGAGATTTTTTTTTAATGGGTGTTTTAAATATATTTGATACATACAAAAATATATGTAACATATGTGAGTTATAGACCATAATAAGTTAACATTATGAACCTACCATCCAATCTAAGAACTAGAAAATCACCATTGAAACTACTCTGTGCTCCTCCCCTCCAGAAGAAACCACTGTCCTATATTTATCATTTGCTTAACTTTAAAAAAAATAGTTTTATTATATCACATATATGTATCTTTATAAAGTATGGCTTAGTTTTCATTGTTTTTGTGTTTTGTACTATAGGCATATTTAGTCTTGGAGACTTCTTTTATTCAGTTGTATGTTTTTGAGACTCACTTAGGTTGTAGTATATAATGCTATAGTTCATTCATGGTCACTGCTTTATGATACCCCATTATATAAATATTCTATAATTTATGTATCTTTTTTCCTGTTAATGTATTAGTACATTTAGTCTTTAGCTTTTTACTATCATAATGCTGTTGTTACAAACATTATAGTACAAGTGTCCAGATGTATAGAAGCAATGGTTTTCCTAGAGTATATACCTAGCAGTGGGATTGCTGTGTTGCCAATTGAAGATCCTTTATCATTTTATTTAAAGGCGAGGCCAAGTTCTGTGGCAGGAGAACAAAGGAGGAAAATTGCTGAAGGCTAAGCTTAGCCTCTTTTTACTGTCCCGACCTCTTCAGCTTTGATCCCAAATGTACATATTCCATTTAGGAAAATAAAAACTCTACAGTTAGACCCACCTTTTTCCCCAGAAAAGACTTCGGAAATCAGCATCAGAAGAAAGTAGACTTACTCACGTCCTTTATTCTAAGAATACTTCTGGTTAATATAGTTGTCTCTGTCTTGTTGTATTTCTGTTGGTGTTTTATTGACTTGGATAGTTGGGTACCTTGGTAACTAGGCAGTAAGTTTACCCTTTATGCTGGCCTTAGGTGTGTATATGGATTGGTAGTTTGAGATGAATGAACCTCTTTTGGAACCTAACTTGTAACTATTTTCTGAATGACAGTTGTTATAGAACATGAATTTAAAATAATGTTAGAGCAGTATTTCCAGGTGGAACTTATAAGAACATATTAAATCTACATAGATAACAGTTAAATTTTTTGGTTTTATTTGAAATTTGTATGCTTTATTCTTTGTAATTCCTTTATAATATGTTCAAATATTTACGTTTACATTCAGAAATTAAATTGCCTACCTTTTATCTTTTCAGTCATAAGTGATTATTTAAATCTCTTTGTCGATTTTATTTTTATAAGGCTATATTTCTTTTCTTTTTTTCTCATTTGTAGTAGCTTTGTATTTTAATTTTTTAATTTCAAAATGTTAAGGGGGGTACAAATGTTTTTGTTACATGAGTAGCTTTTGTAATGCTTAAGTAAGGACTATTGGTGTGCCCATAACCCAAGTAGTGTTCATTGTACCTGTTAGGTAGGTTTTTAGCCCTCCCCTTCTCCCCATCCCCACTTCCTGATTTCCTATAGGGCCGTTTTTCTTTAAGTGATTTATTAGATTAGTAACTGAGGAATATTTAAAAGCCTAAAGATTTTGCTTAAATCTGAGATTAACACCAAAACATATATAAGCTCCCAGAGTGATCTGTCATCTTCTCATCATTATAGAGTGATATTCCCACAGCCCAGAGGAAGCGGTTTACTAGAGTAGAAATGGCTCGTGTTCTCATGGAGAGAAACCAGTATAAAGAGAGATTGATGGAGCTTCAAGAAGCTGTTCGATGGACAGAGATGATTCGGTATGAGTTCTAGAGTGTTGTCCTGCTATTGGTTTGTAGGTTTGAATATTACTTCACTCAGGACTAGAATTGTACCTTGGGGGTCCAAGCCCCTTTCTCTGTTTACTAGGGGACACTTTCTAAAGTAACAGTTGGAATTAGTAACTGTATGATCAAAGTAGGTGCCTTTTAGACCAGTAAGGGATCCTGGAAGACGTTCCTGCAGTCTCCAAAATTATTATTCCTATTATTTAGGAATGATGGTCATTTTTCAAAAAAATAGAAATTGATTCTTCCTTTGCAGTGATGTCAGGAAAAGAAATCAAAATTTTATATGCAACACAGGAAAATAAATTATTTTTACCCCCGTGTCTTCCTGTGAAATACTATTGCTTGAATTTTTTCCATTTTCAAACTATTCATTGCAAAGTATACCTTCCATTGACCTCCTTCAGTCAACTGGATCTTAAATCTCACCTAATGCTGCCATCTAGTGGTCATATTTTTAGTAACAGTATTCCTTACTTCAATTTAGAAAGAGATTCATGAAAAGTTTATAAATTAGTTGCCCCCTAATTTACCCATATTTTTGAGATTGGATTGTCACATCAGGTTTACCAATAACAATATACATTGTTTTTAAGTTTATAAGCATATTTTCTGACCTCCAACTTTTACTTTCTTAAGATTACATTATTTATTAGTTTATAGATTCTTTACCAGTGCCATACTAGAATGAAGTATTTTGTGTAACACATTTTACAGTTTTCTACAGTTGTAATTGTTTATAGCTGCTGAGAAGGAAGGAGATCAGGTTGGATAAGGAAACTAATAAACTAAGAAGTATGTTCTTAAATGCATTATTTAATGGATATTAAATAAACAATGAATAAATATTTTAAAAACTGGAAGCATATAGGCAGACTCCACTTTTCATTGCTATTTTT
Source organism: Avahi laniger (assembly GCA_963575035.1). NCBI lineage: Eukaryota > Metazoa > Chordata > Mammalia > Primates > Indriidae > Avahi > Avahi laniger. The sequence goes on from CAUYSK010089347.1 coordinate 12,872, forward strand.
AACTCTTAGCAGCCAAGTGGTAATCAACAAGTGAAATAGTAGCTTACTTTTAACTTGTTCATTGAATTAAAAGATGTTTTAAATTTAGTTCTTAAAAAAAAAGTGAAAAGGGAGCTCTGAGCACGATGCAGAATTCTTACCACCTTATTAAATCAGCGTGGAATGTCGTCTTATCTGAAATTTCGTTGAATCATCTGTCACTCCAGTTTACCCTCTTCCCTTCCCTGGCCATCTTTTCAGTGACAGAGATGTTTTAGTCCTGTGAAAAATGACCCATCAGAATGGTAAAGTTACAGACTATTTTGTGGGAGCTGATAGTACAGATGCTATGACTTTTAGATAAAGACAGGGATTTACAAGGCAATATTTTGATAAACAGAAGAGTTAGAGGATATCTTTTTAATAAAAATGTTTAAATATTATTCAGGCACAGTGGCTGTCTGTCTAGCACAGATAACAACCTTCAATCATTAGACTGAGATGCTGTTTTATGTATCTTAGTAGTATTAGCTTTAGCAGATTGACTGACACATGGTAAGTCAAAGTAATTATAGTATACTGAATTGAATTGTTGAGTCTCTTCTTTGTATCCCATGAACTTCTTGGGTCCCTTGTTCTTCAGGTAGAAAGCTAGAACACCTCACTGATAACACATTTCTTTCTTTCTTTTATTCTTTTTCTTTTCATTTTCTTTTCTTTCTTTTTCTTTTTCTTTTTCTTTTTTTTTTTTTTTTTTGATGTAGGGCATCACGGGAAAATCCAGCCATGCAAGAAAAAAAAAGATCAAGCATTTGGCAGTTGTAAGTATCAAAAAACAAACAAAAAAGACATTAAACAGCATTTTGAGACAAGAAGATTACAGTCATAATTTATTTTCATGAATGATTATTATGTCCATTTTTCTTTAATTTTTTTAAATATTGGGGGTAAATAGCTAAACTGAATTTTTTCTTTTTGATATGTAGTGTGCCAACTCGGTAAGGCTGTTCTTGAGGACAAAAGATAAGCTATCGTAAGCTGCATCATGTTGGTTATGCATTTGGTGCACTCCTCTGCCAAATTTAAATAAAATAATAGGGGAATTTATAGAGTTGTTAATTACCTGAATCCCCATTAAATAAGTTACTGTTTCACTGATTGTGTGATTGTAAGGAACTTCACAAAGTGAAGATAAGAAATTTAGTATTTGTAGGATCTCAGTAGTATTTGTATGTGTTGGACTTAAATTATGTTTGTGCCAGAAGTACTATGTGTTTGCTATCGTTAAAACTTACCTCCCTGGGCTGGTCTGTAGGTAGTGAGTTATCTCACTTGATAGTTCACAGTCAGTTACAGATTGAACTCCTTGTTCTACTACTTAACCCCCCTCCTCACTACTGCACTTGACTAGTCTTAAAAAAAAAACTTACCTCCCCCCTTTTTGGTGAATCTGCTAATTAATAGGAATGGCAATTTTTTAAAAAGTGGACATGAAAGTAGTTATTTACATTGCTAGTACTTTATTATAATAGACTATTTCTAGAACTGGCATACTAAGCTTCTATTCAAATCACGCAGCTATAACTTTGTTTTTTAACAACCATCTTTATATTGCACCAAGTAGGAGCTAGCTAAAGGAACCCTTTTATTTATTCAGTAGAAGTTCCCTGTACTCAAGAGCTACTTCCTTTCATTGCGGAAATTGCTAATTAGAACTACCACCTGCCATTCTAAGCAATAGTTTCTCTTCCCTGAATGTCTGAGTTTGGCTGTGAGTTATTGTTAAGCCTGTAGCATGCAACTCCAAAAACTGTTTTTGCCAGTTCCTAACTCATTGCCTTGTAAAAGTGCTTTGGAATTTTTTTGAACATAAAAGTTTGTGGAAAATCATGGATTGTTCTTCACAGTGCATGTCACACACACACACTTTTTTCTGTTTAGTTTCAGTCGACTTTTCAGCTCCTCAAGTAATACGACTAAGAAGCCTGAACCACCTGTTAATCTGAAGTACAATGCACCCACCTCTCATGTTACTCCTTCTGTCAAGAAAAGGAGCAGCACCTTATCTCAGCTCCCGGGGGATAAGTCCAAAGCCTTTGATTTCCTTAGTGAAGAGTAAGTATTTTCCAGACTAATGGTTATGCCCTAAATAAGCCTGTGGTTCAAAATACTCTTGCCCCTTATCACATCAGCTATATGGATTCAGATCTATTAAAAAAAAAGAAACTATTTCTGTAACTTGGCTACCTTTAAGTAAATTTCTTATTATCAGGATTTTTTTACGAAAATTGCATTTCAGTTTTCATAAAGAAAAGGAATTTTTTTAAATGCCTCATTTTTGCTGATATGACAGCATTGATAAATATTGATAGAAATGTTAAAAGCTTATCTGAGCCTTTATCCTAAAAGTTTGAACATTTCCTGTGGTGTCAAAAGGACTTGGTTTTATCCTAACGCGGCTGCTCATTATGTACATACTCTTCCGCAAATCAACCTCTCAGAGCCCCAGTTTCTCTGCTTGTGAAATGAGTTTGATAATTTATCTCCAAGATATTAGGATTAAATTATACAGTATCTATAAAGTATCTGACATATAGGTAGATTTGTTAACTGCAGCATACATAGCAAGTCACCTCATGAGAATTTAAATGGCCAAAAGAAGGCAAATTATTTTCAGAATCATTTTCACAATATTTTATTCCATAGCTCCAAAGCTAACCAAATCACTTTTTGTTTTTGTCTTCTGAAACAAGTTAGTGGGATCTAAAATTTGACCAACATTATCTTCCTAAGCAGATACTGATTTATTAATCTTTTAGTCACTTCTGGTGCTTTGGCATTGGAAAATTCTCTGTAAATATTTCTTGAATGAATAAAAAAAGGAGGAGCCAAAAATATTTAAGAATTTTTCCCCTTCATATGGCCAACATCTAAAACCTAATAGGAACTTGGTGGCTGATGATTCAATTGAACATAACAGCCTGCTTGCTAACCTGTTAAAGCTCAGACACTGCACAAACTTGAAAAGACCACACTTTTTAAAGCTATTTTGGTGTGAATAAATTAATTTGAAAATGTGTAATTTTTGTTGTGTTTGCTATTATTACGAGAGAGGGGAGATAAAACTGTTATATTCACTTAACTTGAAAAGGAAATCTTTTTTCCTTTTAGAACTGAAGCCAGTTTAGCCTCACGCAGAGAACAAAAGAGAGAGCAGTATCGTCAGGTAAAGGCACATGTTCAGAAGGAAGATGGTAGAGTGCAGGCTTTTGGCTGGAGTCTGCCTCAGAAGTACAAACAGGTAACGTGAACGTGGTGAGAGCATCCAGCGGGAAATAACAGGGTGAGGGGAGTGTCTTGGGTGTGAAGGAGTTGCAGTACACAGCCCAGTGCTGCTCATCTCAGGCTGCACGGACTTGGCACATGTCTAGAGAAGTACAGAGGGCAGTGGTTTTCAGGCTGTTTTCCAGCAACATAGAGCTCACATGAAATGCCTCTGAGTCTGTGAGGAGGAGAGGGATCAACAAGGTGGCCAAGTACATGGAACTTGAGGGACCCAGCTTCGCTTTAACCAGAGCAGCTCTGTTTTAATATTTGAAGATTTCATTTTTTAAAAAAAAGCATTGTTTAAAAGTGTTTAAAAACCATTGACATGGTTGGAGCCTTTCAAATTGTTCACTTAAAACTTAGTTCAGGGCCGGGTGCGGTGGCTCACGCCTGTAATCCTAGCACTCTGGGAGACCGAGGTGGGCGGATCGTTCTGAGCTCAGGAGTTCGAGACCAGCCTGAGCAAGAGCGAGACCCTGTCTCTACCAAAAATAGAAAGAAAATAATTGGACCCCTAAAAATGTATAGAAAAAATTAGCCGAGCATGGTGGCACATGCCTGTAGTCCCAGCTACTCGGGAGGCTGAGACAGTAGGATCGCTTGAGACCAGGAGTTTGAGGTTGCTGTGAGCTAGGCTGATGCCACGGCACTCGCCCCAGGTAAGAGAGTGAGACTCTGTCTCAAAAAAAAAAAATAGAAAAATTAGCCAGGCATGGTCGTTTGTACCTGTAGTCCCAGCTACTTGGGAGGCTGAGGCAAGAGAATTGCTTAAACCCAGGAGTTTGAGATTGCTCTAGCCAGGGTGACAGAGTAAGACTATGTCTCAGAAAAAACCAAAAAACAAAAAAAAAAAGGACCAGGAAAAAATATCCTCACCAAATTTCTCCTAATTGAATAAGTGTGAAAAACAATGAAATGAAAAACAAATGCTTCTATATCACATTATATAAGAGTACCAGAATCTGCTAAACTGCTTGTTCTTTATGGTAAATATATTTTCCCTGAGGTATGTTGTTTGTTTTATTTTTTTCAAGACAGGGTCTTGCTTTGCCACCCAGGCTGGAATGCAATGGTGTCATCATAGCTCACTGCAGCCTTGAACTCCTGGCCTCAAGTGATCCTCCTGTCTCGGCTTCCTAAAGTGCTAGGATTACAGGCATGAGCCATCTCGTCCAGCCTTTCCCTGAGGTATACTGTTAATGTATACCTCCACATAGGCACTAATATACTTATGGATGTCACACCTTGTTTTGGGTCTTTTGGGTGGTTTTTTTTGTTTTGTTTTATTTTGTTTTGAGCCAGGGACTTCCTCTGTCACCTGAGCTAGAGTACAGTGGTACACTTGCAGCTCACTGCAACCTCAAATTCCTGGGCTCAAGAGATTTTCCTGGCTCAGCCTCTCAAATACCTAGGACTACAGGTGCACACTGCTACATCTGGACAGTGTTTCTTTTTTGTAGAGACAGGGTCTCATTATGTTGTCAGGCTGGTCTCAAACTCCTGGCCTCAAGTGATTCTCCCACCTTGGCCTCCTAAAGTGCTGTGATTACAGGTTTGAGCCACCACACCAGGCCTCATACATTGTTAGTATTCAGTTTAAACCTTTATTCTTTCTTCTACTAAGTATTATTTCTTCAAACCATACAGTTAACCTGCTGAAAATGCTTTGCAAAGCAACAAGTTATTCATAACCACTCACCAACTCCTCTGTGAAAGATTGCAAGGGTGCCATCAGCCAGGGCCACTAAAACAATTCCTTTCACGTGTCTGCAAACAGGAAAAGGGATTTCAGAACTCTCCATTCAGGAATACAGAAGGGACTACGTGCCACTGAACTAGTTCAGAGCCTTGTAAAGAACCAATCTGTGATGAGCTGAGGCGCTTACACCAGAACATAAATGAATACACTGCTTTCTTCATTGTGAATGTCCTGCTTGAAAAAATGTCAGCTGAACTAAATAAGTAGCATTGTGGAATCTCAGTTGTTTCATTTTCTGGCCTGAGCTCCTGTTCTCATTACAGACAATCAACAAACTCCGCAGATCAGAGACACACACCTTTAGTGGAACAGAGTCAGCCCTGTGGACTGTCTGATTTTTGCTAGTCACCATATAGAAAAAGACTAGATCAACTAGATCAACATATTCACAAACTATCAATAATATTTTAAAACAAATATAAATTAATAGGTATTGGTTCTCTCCCTGAAATACTAAAAAACTAGTATGGTTAAGGAACCAATTTGGCAAGTTTTCTCTTCTACTTAGTTTTCTGTTTTACTTTCTGTTACAGACTTTCATTCTCACTCAACTTCTCTAGTTCCATAAAAAGGGTTTAAAGAAAGCAAACAACCTGGATACTGATTTAGTCATGAAATACATCTTAGCTTCAAAAGTCTTAAAATCTAGTTTATACCAAAATACACAGTTTTAACAGGAAGAATTTCAAAAATAAAACTTACACAATACTGAGAATCGAATCTTTAAGTTTAATGGAATGGAGACATTTCCTCCACTGGGCTACAGATGAATGGACATACAAACTGCAAGAACAAAGTCAAGACTGGTAAGGCATAGAGAACATCAAGACACTGCTTAAATCCCATAATAACCTCAAAGTTCATTCAGGAGGAAAGAAGAACAACGTACAGATTTTGCTGCTGTTTTGGTACAATGGTTGGAAAACAAAAATGAGAGTAAAGGTAGGCCCGAGGCAGAGAAATAGGCTGCTTAAGCAAACAGAAACATAGGAAGACTGAAAAGCAAGAACTAGAGCAATGCACAGTCAGTTAGTTTCAGGGTACCCCACGCTTTAGAGTCCTTGGCTAAAGCCCTCGTTTGGAATTACCTTACTTCTCCACTACACTATAACTTTTGGATGACAAAGTGGTCCACATGGGGAGTGACAAACTATGGCCTGCAGACCAAATCCAGCCTGCCACCTGTTTTCACACAGCGTGAAAACTAAGAATAGTTTTTACATTTTTAAATGGTTGGGGGGAAAAAATCAAGAGTATTTCATGACAGGGGAGATTTACATGAAATTCAAATTTTAGGGCCCATAAATAAAGTTATATTGGAACATAGCCAACATTAAGTTTGCCAACCTCTCATTTTATAGTATTGGACCCATACAGAAAAGACATACGACAGGTTGAGTATCCCACCCAAAATGCTTGGGACCAGAAGCGTTTTGAATTTCTGATTTTTTCGGATTATGGAATATCTGCATTATACATAACAGTTGAGTATTCTTAACCTGAAAAACTGAAATCTGAAATGCTCCAATGAGTATTTCCTTTAAGCATGACCTGTGAGCGTCAGCACTCAAAAACGTTTCAGATTTTGGATTTTTGGATTAGGGATGCTCAACCTGTAGTAACCTTGTTTAACCTTTGGAAATGTACAATTCTGTAAAACTCCACATACTACTAGAAAGTGAACAAATCATGTAATGTTATTATCCTCTGAGCTTTCACACTGTGATTTATTCTGCCTTTCCTAGTAACTCTACTAAATAGTTATGTTTGGGATTGGGCCTTGCTGCAGTAAAACACATTAGTTTAATCCCAGTTTCCCTGCCCACACTGTAGCCTTATACATCAAACATTCTCTGTCTCTGTGCTGTTCAGGCTCTTCTATTTCTGGATAACCCAGATTTAAAAATCTTATTTACCTCTTCTTCCAAGAACATTACATAAAGGGAACATTCTGTGACCAAAAAAAAAAAACATATGGTTTACCGTTCAGAACCAATACAAGCCCAATTTATGAGGTAATTGCAACATAATTTCAAATTTTGTGGATATATAAAATTCTCTGCATTAATATTCACTTTTTGTTTGTATTTGTGTTGACCACATTTTACTTATCTTCTTATTCCAAAATCAAAAATAAAAGAATAAAGATACTCTAATATTTAAAGTGTTGGCACTTACCAGCCATTCTGTGCTCCTAGCCACATAGTTGGTAACAGACTACTCATTTTCTGGGCTTCTTCTCTCACCAGGTCTTGTTCATTTGGCAATACGGGTATTTGATCTTTATATGCCTCTGAGTCATTACTGGGAAGGTGAGGCAAAAGGAAAGAAATGTGAGTATGCTTAGCTATAGTTTTCAGGGACTGAACACTTCTACATTTAAGTTTATAGTTTAAAAAAAATAAATCAAACATTAAAATTCCAGAAAAGCCAAAGTTAAATGTTTACCTCAAATGTATTTCAACAATCGTACCAGAAATATTAACTAGGAGGCCCAAGGTACAAATAAGGGAGTAAGACATAGTAATGAAATATGGCAGTTAATACTCAGACTGTAATTGTGGCTCTTCCTTCGTTATTGTGAACTGTATCATAGTTTCTTCTTGGGGTGAGAGAGGAGGGAGGGATGGTTTGTTTTAAAGCCTCCTCCAATGTACACACACAGGAGGGTGATATATAAAGAATTTCCTGGCCAGCGTGGTGGCTCACACCTATAATCCTAGCACTCTGGGAGGCCAGGGCGAGAGGATCGCTTGAGTTCAGGAGTTCAAGATCAGTCTGAGCAAGAGCAAGATCTTGTCTCTACTAGAAATAGAAAAATTAGCCAGGTGGAGTGGCGTGCGCCTGTAGTCCCAGCTACTCGGGGAGCTGAGGGAAGAGGATTACTTGAGATCAGAAGTTTGAGGTTACAGTAAGCTATGACTGTGCCACTGCACTCCAGCCTGGGCGATAGAGCAAGACTGTCTCAAAAAAAAAAAATCCTAAAATAAATTAATAAACTGAAATGCGCTTAATAGTCTATCACAAAACCTTTCTTTTGAATTGTCAGTGTACAATTAGTAAATGATATATGACTATAAACTTTAATACATGACTTTATTTTTAAATTAATAAATGTTAATTGACTCTTGGATGCTCTATACACTAACAGTAAAAATATTAACTTTACAGTTTAAAGGATCCAGTTTAAAGAGACCCTTCCGCCCTCATCTAGAGGGAATCTAGCAAAGGCGGAGAAGAAAATAATTCACAAAATGGACCTACGTTAACCAATTCTTTAAAAGAAGAGCCTAAAACAAATTTTTTTTAATAAAATATTTGAATGAAAACTAAATTCAAAAAGTTCATCCAAGCCCATGTGGGAAACTCAAACTTCATGGCCAATTTAATCGACAATGGTCAATTTTGCTGATAACTGGAGTGGAAGTGAGAGTAGGGGTGCGGATTAAAATGACAAAGTTACTAATGGAATGGAAGACAGAAAGCACAATTTTTAAAAAAAAATCATACCAGAGGAGAAAATGATCAAGAAAATTTTTTTTTTTTTTTGAGATAGAGTCTCCCTTTGTTGCCCGGGCTAGAGTTAGTGCCGTGGTGTCAGCCTAGCTCACAGCAACCTCAAATTCCTGGGCTCAAGCGATCCTTCCGCCTCAGCCTCCCGAGTAGCTGGGACTACAGGCATGTACCACCATGCCTAATTTTTTCTATATATATGTATATATTTTTTTTTAGTTGTCCAGATCATTTCTTTCTATTTTTTAGTAGAGACGGGGTCTCGCTCTTGTTCAGGTTGGTCTCGAACTCCTGACCTTGATTGATCCACCGGCCTCGGCCTCCCAGAGTGCTAGGATTACAGGCGTGAGCCACTGAGCCCAGCCAAGAAAATTTTGATTCATATACAATCATAGGTTGCAAAACGACACTGTGGTCAATGATATACTGCATACACAATGGTGGTTCCATAAGATTATATTAAATAATACCATTTTTTTTTTTTTTGAGACAAAGTCTCATTGTGTTGCCCGGGCTAGAGTGCCGTGGCATCATCCTAGCTCACAGCAACCTCAAACTCCTGGGCTCAAGCGATCCTACTGCCTCAGCCTCCCGAGTGGCTGGGACTACAGGCATGCGCCACCATGCCCAGCTAATTTTTTCTATATATTTTTAGTTGTCCAATTAATTTCTTTCTATTTTTAGTAGAGACGGGGTCTCGCTCTTGCTCAGGCTGGTCTCGAACCCATGAGCTCAAAGGATCTACCCACCTTGGCTTCCCAGAGTGGTAGGATTACAGGCATGAGCCACCACACCTGGCCTAACATTCATTATTTTTGACTTTTTGATCATAGCCATCCTAATGGGTGTGAGATGGTATCTCATAACAGTTTGCATTCGTATTTCTCTGATGAACAATGATGTTGAACTCCTTTCCTATGCCTGTTGACTACTGTGTCTTCTTTGGAGATATGTCTATTCTGGTCTTTTGCCCATTTTAAAATCAAGTTGTTTATTTTTCCACTATTGCGTTGTATGAGCTCTTTATAAATTTTGGATATTAACCTCTTTTCAGACATGTGGTCTGCAAAT